>KB673090.1:1569400-1617405 GCA_000349145.1 Anopheles dirus
AAAAAAATAATGAAAAACAACAACAACAACAAATATGATTTTGCTTTATCCCGACACCTTCCCATTGTGCTAAATGTGTAGTGCTAAATTATTGGCAAAGGGATGCGAAAAAAATCCACGCCTCGCCTGATAATAAATGTTCGCGATACTCGTGCCCAACGGTGGCCTTAGGCAAATTCACGGGCGGATATTAACGCCGATCAATGTTTATGGTGTTCATTTTGCCGGCATTAAGAGGATCTCAGCGGAAAATGGCCCACGGGGCGCGCAGAGAACTACCCTTAATCCAATCCGCGTAAACTCAGCCCGATATTGTAGGGGTTTTTTTTGCTGTTCATTTCGCATGCCGATAGCCTAATCGAACGTAACCTGCCGCCACGTTTGCCGCGGGCTTTTCCGGTTGCAGCGAAACGTAATTCAAGTTGACATTCAATGTGCTTTCGATTCCCTTTCATTTTTGCGACTTCCAAAACGGACCGGACACCCTAGGGCCCGGGCGCTTGCACAAGCTGTGCGGGAATTCCCTTCAGATCGGGACCGCCGTAGCTCGGCCCGCTTTTCCTTCGCAGGTGGAGTTACGGTGAGCTGGCCGCACCACCCTGCTCCGCAGCTCATTGGCCAAATGGACGCGAATGGATTTGTTCCACGGGGTGATTTCTTGATCTTTATTTTAGGTCAATTTTCGATTTTATGTTTTTTTTTTCTCCCCCCCTCCCTATTTCGACCGCGATCATTCTTTCCATTCCGTTTGTCACATTAATCGTGACCATGCCCACATTGCGTCACCGGGTATGTTAGGCCCATGGTTGGGGCGATTTCTGTAACGGTATCAGGCATGTTGGAAATTAAATCAACCAAGCAACTAATGCCGCCAAACGTTTGGGCGATTTTGGAGACTTGTTTCTTGCACGAATTAAGGGCGGATAATCGTGGCGAGAAGTGGTAAGGGCGATACTCAAAATGATCTAGTCCAATTCAACCTCTCTACGGCCCAGTACGACCAAGCGAGTATGTACGGTGAACGATTATAAAGTTCAATCACGTACGAATTCACGAACTCCCCATCTGGTCCTTACTCTGTACGGTGGGCGGTGGGGTGGCCAAATGAGCGTCAAAACAATGGCCATTAGCGCCGGCACAGTGGTTTGCTCGTGCTCAGGTAGCCAACGTGTGCTGTTACGCAAATGAATGCTCAAAATTTTTGCACGATTTGAATTTGCATCCAATGGCATCCATTTAATAATTGATATGCACATGGAACATGAAATAAATAAAATATGAAAATATGAACATAAACAACTAAGAATGATTAAGTATTTAACGAGGAACGAGTAAACGAACAAGGCAAAGAATATTTTGAGTATAATAAATTAGCTCAAGTATGCAATTTTAATAACTAAACATGTCTTCTTTTCATTTCAGGTGAGCAATTTCGTTGAAATCCACGTGTAGGGTAAGAAACGCATTGAAAAGTAAACATTCTAAAATCATAATTCTTGGACTAAAACTAAAAAATCACACCGTTTGAACTCAACCAACAACTTTCAAGCACTATTTGTTAACCCTATCCGCAGAGAGTTGTGTGGAAAATTGAAAAAAAAGTGTATTCTATCAATCATGAACTAACTAACTAGCCGATGCGAGACGAGGTCTACGGCAAGGCTTAAAATTGACTTACCAGTTGGGGAACCAGTCGGCAGACGAGGGATGATGAGCCTTAACGAGTATCTGCCGCTCTTCTCTACAAGTTCCCCCTGGTTTGCTCACTGCAGCCCTTCCAATGTTTATGGTAATCGATTAATTTATCAGCAAAAGTGTCTCCTAACTGTTTGAATTACGCTTCGGAAAATGACTAGTCATCTGCTTCATCTGCAGTAGAGAAGCCATAAAGCAGCCAGGCAGCTTTGCGTGCGTGGAAACCATCCTCACGCCTCATCACGAGCCACGCTGTCTCGGCCACGAGTTCGCGCCGGTTTACCGCATTTCGCAACACGAACCGTGACATCTTTCTCTCGGTCCCTCCCGTGGGGGAGCAGCGTCGTTTTGCGTGGATAGGGAAACTGGTTGGGATAAAATGGAAAAAGAGGAACTGGTCAACTTCCTCGTTTCGCAGCCTTCAATAGGCATTCGATGCGTTCGATGCGAAACATGACGCGTTTAGTACCTTCTTCGGTACGGCAGCGGGTTTGGCAGTGGAGGCTCTAATTGAGCTTTCGCCCTGCTGGAGACCACTCGGATGGTGCGGATGGGATAATTGCGTTTAGCTTCGATTTAGCCACCTTTCCTCTGGCTGGCAGATGAGGTAGCTTGCTTAAAGCTTACGTTTTTGAGTTTTTACATTCATAATTCTTAGTGCGTTTGGTATTTTACGCAGACATTTTTTCTTCAAAATAACTTTTTCTAGTGCTAGCTATTTCATATTGAGGAATTATTCATCTCATGAAAGCTACTCCTAGTTTGCTTTATAAACACTGCTCATAATTCGCACCGTAGCGAGAAAGGTCGTTGAACTTGGGTGACAACAGATTCGATCACGATTCCAACGGACAACGCGCTCGGTCGCTCGTTCATAGCCGTGTGTGGGGTAACATCACGAAAAAAAGGTGTGTCCGCATATGAACTGGCAAATCCTCTTCATCCGCATCATGCCGGATATTGGAAGGCATATCCACAAGTATACGTTCACAACACCTGTTGGCAGTAAAGTTTACATGTGAGTGTACGATTTTCAAATATATGAAGATCATGCCTCTAATTTTGAATAAGATTGAGCTTCGTCTTATACATTCCTTAATGTCTGTAGCAGTCGGCATGACGCACAGAACAGGCATCTAGGTCAGACGACATGAATAAGATATGATGCCCGCGACGCTAAATACGTCAAACCTGGTGATTTTTTGCGACACGTGACAAATATCCGAATACGCCCATAATCGCATTCAAGCTATGAATGACACCGCTATCTACTTGGAGTGCACGAGAGTAGCACGTTTCGACCAACAAACAAAAAAGAGCAAAAACGATCCAATCTGCAACGACAATGTTGTACGAATCTAATGTGAGGTGCTGATATCAAGCTGCGAAATCGTTCATTGAACGCCAACTCCTGCTTTAATCAAGAACCCTGAACAAAAACTGCGATACATAAATCATATTCACAATGACCGCGATGTGGTTCCCTTCGCACCTGGTGCTGTACGAACCGTTCGGGATGTTTGCCTGCTAAGCCATGTGTGGCCCTGCGACATACCACCACACGGCATGGCCTGCTGGCCCACTGCTATCTGTAATCTGCTTGCTTCGATTCAGACGTTCGACCGTTCAATAAAACTTCCACACATTGTAGAGCCAGGACGGTGAATCATGTGACAGAAGCAAAAGAAAAAAAAACTGCACACTCCAGTTTGTGACCGAGTTTTGCCACTTTGACAGTGGTTTGATTTTGATAAATTTGAGCCACCATCAAGTCTGACATCGTGATTGTGCATTGGTATCGAACCGAAGTAGGAGAAAGAATCGTAAAACAGCTGGTTCAAGTAATGTTATATAGTTGACTACTATTATTAAACGTCGATTCAATTGAAGTAGGCTGGGGGAATAATTGAGCTCTAGCTCCAAAATGAGCCCTGAGACGAATCATAATATACGACTCAACTTCTGGTCTAGCAGCTCATAAAACATGTCAAGTGTTTGTCAAACACTCTCCCGTAAATGATCCTCTCATACCAGTGCCAAAAGCTGTCGAGATCGTACAGAATCTTCATCAATACGCAGTCCCACAAGACGTATCCCGACCTTATAGACAAGTTCCCATCATTAGCTCGATTGTAGGATACGCACCAAAACAACAAACCACACCAACCTTCCACCAAACTCTAAAGGATCCTTGTGTGGCTGGCAAAAGCGGTCGTGCAGCATTAGCCCAAATGCTGACACTGTCCATCCTACGGATACCGCGCGAACTCTGATGGAATTGGAATTAACCTTTCATTTGGTTTTTGCTTTTTTGTTCGCCGTAAACTAATCCGTTGTTTGCACAGCAATCCATCATTTCTCTTTCTCCGCCTGCGAAGGTCACCCAAACGATGGACCGGCTCCGGGTGTAGTCCACGCCGCGTGGTCAACGGGCGGGATTGAGAAATGTAGTCTGCGACACCACGCGCACCATAGCGCACCGCAACGGGGGAGACTGTAGGGACGGACGGCAAAGTACTTGGGCGTCTCGAAAATTTCCGATTTCGTCTACGAAATAATTGAAACGACGAAGGAGTAAAACAAAACGCTACTCAAGCTAAGCCGTTTCGCTGTTGGCTCGCGGGCCTACGGGCATATTAGGCGTTGGGCAAGATATGGATCTTACCCGGACACTTTCAACGCCTGTGCCTGTACCCCGGATTGGATCGGTAAACATTGACAGAGGCACCTCCAAGTTGGTGTCTGGTCGGCGGAACCCTCCCCACAGATCGGATCACTTCTCAGAGGAGGCGATTTTCGGGCAATTTTCGGCAGTTTCGAACCAGTGTTCCGTGACACAGCCGTACGAAAATGAGGCAATTAGTCAACGCGCAACGCACCGTACCGAGTGTGTGTGTGTGTATTTATTCGATTCGGTTCAAGCTGAGGTACCGAAAACATACCGTAGGGCTGGCTTAATGTTGTGTTATGCCTGTTTTTTTTTCGGTATCGCTCGATGCCGAATCACTGCAGGCTCGTTGACAGGTCATGCTTACTCAATCATGCAGCACATTCGGTGGAAGGCCGGATGGCGTCTTAATCATGCCGGCCGAGTTTTGTTTGTGTGGTGTCGCGGTCGTCGGTATGTGAAACCGTATTAGCCACGAATTAATGGCGACGATGACAGATCGCGGTTTAGTGTCCGATCCGCGCCGGGAGACCAAACATTTGGTTCACTGCATGCTCGACTGCAGCCGGGCCCTGCTTGGTTGGGAAATGGAGTTGTGGAATGTCACAGCGACGGTAGCTAATGGCCGGACGGTAACGGGCGTGTTGGAATAGGTGTTTCTCCATCATTATTTCCAATTTTTGTAACTTATAGGAATTTTTCTTCAATTATGTTTGACATTTTTTTGTTTGAATAGATCTTGAAAAACATCAGGAAATCCACGAACTTTTCACATTTCTTACGGTTGACCCAGAACCTTTTCACTTTTCGTAAGGTTGGGGGTGTGTTAAGCGTTTTGTGAAGACTTTCCTCATTTTATGATTTTAAGTCTTAACAACCCCTCCGAACTGTTTTAAGTTGCTTCCAGTTTCTGATTTACTGTTTCAATAAAACATAAATAAAAAAATACTTACAAAAACATACAGCTTCTGCCCGTTTTCAATATTAGAATTAAGCAGAATTTTCAAAAAATAAGTTCATTCTTAAATGTTTACATTTTTTTTAGATATTTTGTCGAGTTTTTGCTAACGTTAACACTTTGTTACATTACAACAGATTTAACAAACAAGATCAAGAAAGCATCATGATGTGCAAGAAAGCATCTGTATTCACTCCTCCATAAAATTTTACGATATTTATGTTCCACAAAAGTTTTGGAATCTTTCGAGACGAAACATGTAATAATAAGACACAAAAGAACCACATTAATAAATATGTGAATAAAAAACACGCTTCCGCTCGACTTATCAGTACAGCGCCGTTTACAAAAACGCATGTTTTCAACCCCGGTAGTACGACATGTGACTCGCATTCCCTTCACTTGCCGACGCTACTTACTCCCAGTGATTGACGGTAAAGGCCGTTCGGTAGCGAAAATCTCCGTCTGATAAAAGCTTTATAATCACGAGGGGAACGCGCAAATTTCGAACGCTTCATACACGCAAATCCATTGAACTATTCGCCTTGAGCTGAGGTATCAAAACAAAACACCAAACCGATCCGTCATCGGTTCCAACGGAATCACCATCGTCATCGCCGTTGTCAGGACGAAACTGAAGCTTAGGAAAACGGTGCCATCCATAGCGTGCAAAACATTCACTTTCGAACCTCGGCGAGGAGAATGGGGGGTTGTCTTCTGCTTCATCACACACACACTAATTAGTATAAGGCATCTTCACGTCCCATCAGGCGCGCGGTTCCTCAGAAGCGTTCAGGACTTTTTTCGGTCCCAGTTCCCTGCGATTCACCTGCGATTCCACGGTGCGATAATCATTTCCTCTTATGCACAATTTGTCTTGCGTAGGTTCTTCAGTGTTGCGTTGCGTGTGTGTGTTTGTGTGTGTTCGTTTTTTTTTGCACAACTCAAAGCTGTTGAGATTTTTACGGACACTCTTGTCCGAATTTGGAGAATGCCTGCGACGCTTAATGGTTTCCACTGTGTTGCGGGTTAGAAATGTTGCTAATTTGTGTGACCCTTCGCGCGAGATAGCAGACGATGCGGACGCTTTTGGTGCGGCGCTTTCATGGCCACCACCGTCGTCGGTGCGCGGGCCAGCCGCATCAAATTGATTAAGCTCATCTGCCACGGTTCGAAGGAGGGCAGCCGCCAGAAAAAGGGGAGGCGGGGGGAACCGTGTTTCATCAGCACCGTTGCGTTATGAGCGTGCACCGTGAACGCCGGGAATTCACCTTTTGTCCGGCGGTGTCAGTTTGTTGCAAATTTCAGCACTTCAATGTCGCCGAAGTGACATTCGTGCGTCATGGTTATGGCTAGGCAAAACGAAAGGTGTCCGTGTGACGCAGATCCTTTCCCTTTCTTGCATAATTCTGACCGTACCGAACGGTTCTCCGTCAAGCGATTTTAGCTGGTCCAGTGCGAGGGAACCGTTTCGGGAGTTTCTACCACCACGGCGGGAAATTGCGTAAGTTGGGTAAACGGTTTTTCAGTGTTCAAAACGCGGTCCCTATCAATCGAAGATCACTCCAAACACTCACATCACGTATCGGGTTCATGCTTTCCCGATGCATCGCTTTCGTAACAAAACTACTGGCCACTGTTTACAACACTCGTGCATATAAAAGGATGACGTTCGGGCACCAACCAACAAAAAAAGGGCGCCGGTCCCTCTCTCTCTCTCCACGGCGATCCCCGTCAAATGGACTGCGTTCAATCATCGGAAACCGCCGGTGGCAACTTTCTTTCCCTTCGCATCGCGCACCAAAGGGCGCAGGTATCGGTGTCCGTTTGAAAAATGACCAACTAATTGGACCGTCTGGAAGCTCACTTAAGCCGCCGACAAATTGTTGCCGCCACGGCAGCAGAACACCGGCACGTCCGAGGGAAGCCTTAAGGCTGGACCGCTCGCCTTGTACAGCGACCGGTGTTTGGCAGGCTGGTTTTTCTGATTTAAAACGGCTGGTTATGCAGGGATTAGCGGTGCATTTCGATTTCGGGTGTTAATTGACCCGCCCATTCTGCACTGCGGACAGCTTTATATTGCATCTCGCGTGTCCGGAGCTTTAACGGTGCTGCCGGACTTTGGGAGAGATCTAATGGTCATTATCGTGAGGCGTGTGTTTTTATCTTGATTAATGTGTATCAGTAAATCGTGCGACTGGGGGTGCATTGTGAACGTTTTTCGGGTGCTTATCAGTAGCATTAATTAGTGACCATGTTGTGAAAGACTATGGACCGACTGCGATGACGAATGGTATCATTAATAGATTACAAACGCATCTGGAACAGACAAAACATTGCTGCTACACAGTCATTTGCATTATTAATGTAGAGACGATTCAAATGTTTGAAGAGTTTATTATGAAGGTAAAAAGCTTACAATATGTTTGTAAATATAGCAGCTGAAGAACACATATTTGCTACATCGACGAAGTTCCTTTGTAGGATCATATATACTGGATTGGGGTACAGATACCTAGAAAAACAAACTGTGGTAACAAAGTCATGGTACTTATTGTAGTTAGAATCATCAGCTTAGCCCACAAATTATATCTATTGGAAGAAATCCATCCAGAGCTTCCTAACCTTAGAGATTCTTCACTAAAACGGAATGCTACTTTTGATGTTCACATTCCACAATACTCCAGTATGGTCTCATACCCATACGCCAGAGGTGTTAACGAACGCATCCCGGCCCACGCGGATTCCAACAAATCTCTTCACGGCTCGGACGCTCGGCCTAGGAAGGTGAAAATTATGCAAAATGCTAGCGCCGCCTTCCGTTATCCCAGCATGGGTCGGCAATGGGGACATTGCCGCATGACATGACGCTGAAATCAATTTCTCCCAGGCTGGCTCTGAGTGATCGATCGAAGTTCGAACCACTTTGTGCGATCGGGACTCAGGTGGATCATTATCAAATGTTAAGCAATTGCCGGTGGAACTGGACCAGCGTCGCTCGTCGCGTTGTGCGCATGTTTGCCGTCCGTTTTACTCATTAATAATACATAATCAAGCGCGATCGCGTGCATCATGTTCTGGTCTATTATTCAAATTCTCACGACGGTAACGGACGTGCCCGTAGCGTTTGAACGCGCAACAAGACGGCGTGTTATTATTTGGCATGGCTTTGTCTCGCATTGAGGAAGAATACCGGGAATGGTTGGAACGATTTGCACCCATCAAGAGCCATTACGCGGTAGGGTTTGGTGTTTTCAATCTGGGTTAGACGACCGGTCAAGACAAGAAAATTCCGTTAAGGCTACGCGTGCTCTTTAACTGAACACACGCCAATGAATGGTTTGTCCGGCGTTCTCCAGTGCATTAGTATGCCACCCATGTGACTTACTGCTCCGCACGAAGTCACGGACGAGTTCCCCGCTCCCCGAACGGTAGCTCGCAGGAGGAGTAAAATGATCTTGCCGTCACATCGGAAAAGGGCCCGTCAGTATCTGAAGCGCGCGGTGAACGGTGAAGCGAGCCAAGCAACCCGCCGAGCATGCAGCAGACAAGATGGAAGGCGTCAATTAGAGGGCGCACTCGAAATGTGTCAGCTACCACCGGGGAAATAGCGCCTACGGATAAAAAGGGCAGCGCCAGCGGCCAACCGCATGGGGAACAATTCATTTGGTTCTAAGTGGATCGCCCGTTTGTTTGGACAATCTTGGGTGACCTTTGCGAGGCGGGCAGCTTATGAGAGCCGACGCGGTTCTAAGGTGCACCAGATGTAGGGGCGTTCCGAGTTGGTACGCCCGACTGCCCTAGTTCGCGCCCTGGTCTCACGATTGGCCGCCGAAATAGTGCACCCGATGTGGCCAAATCCCCAACCAGCGAGACTCCGAACGTCCCAACGTGCGGGGCCCGATTTGTGATTGATAGACTCGACCAGAATGAGCTCCCATTTGGCGGTGGACACTCGCGCGGCCATATTTGCGAACAATTGATTTTTGATTGATCGCATAACCTCGCAGTCTTTGGCGAACCCAAATGCGACCCGCGCCGGCTTTTTGTCGTTGTTTTGAATGGCCATTTCACAAAACTTCGAAACCGCCACCGGACCAGAGGGCTATTGTTGATCCTTTCACGCCATAACGGCGGCGGATGCAGTTCGTGACACCGGACCCTTCCCCGGCCCCGGTCACGCCGGAACACACGAACTGGAGCAGCGGCCGGGCGCGCTCTTGGGGATTCAGCTGTCACTCAGGAGTCGCCGATCATGGTCCGTAATGATCGGCAAGTGCCACCACTGCCTACTGGTTACACCAGCTGCCGCTTCCCCTTTATGGATGGCGTTTGTTTGTTTTTCCAATTGTCCACCTAATCTCACACCTCTGTGCCAACACATACTGCGAGCGAGCAGCGCCCGTCCCGGGAGATACGGGAGTCTTTAAATGGAAGTGTGATCGGCTGGTGTGCCTTTTTCATTTGCTGTCACTTTTTTTTTCGTTGAGATTGCAAAACTCAACTTGCAGGCTGAAGATGATTTATGAAGAAAAGCTCGTTAGTGGTAATTAAAAGCTATATTTCCCTTCTAATTTGCAACGACACCTTCGCGTGATACTGTATAGTGCCATTTGGCACCGTCAGCAGGATTTTGAAGCAGAACAACCTGAACTAGGACACTCGAGACGTTTGAGGCCCTCATTTGAGCGCTTCCTTCCAAATTTTTGCCACATTATTAATCGTCTTCGCTCGTGACGCATGAGCTGTCAGATTTGGACGGATTCGCTGCCTACTACTCGACCCTAACGATGAAGAAGATCGTGACGCGATGATGGGACGACAAAGCCGATCGATTTGCCGTCTCTTTATGTCGTTAAAGCGACGATATCTAATGCTCTTGCAAACTACCGGCAGCACCTGACCTCCGCTTCGAGTGTTAAATGATCGCGCTGACTGCTGTCGCTGTGAATGTGATGTGGATTTTTCTGTCTATGTTTCTTGGTGTGCATATTTTTTTCGCCACCTTTTTTCTTGCGGTGCGCCCCGGGACCCGCGAAGTGTAATTACGCACGGACGCTTATTGGTGTGGGAACAAAAGCCGGGACAAGGTTTGCCGCGAAAAATAACAAAATAATAATAACGCACCGCACCGGACCGGTGGCGGCGCAAGTTCGCAACACTGTACGCCGCACCACACCGACGGCCACCGGAGGTCGCCATCGTATTAATTAAGTGATTACAGGGTTCCCATCGACCTCAAACAGAAGGGTGCGTTTTAGCGGCCCGTCGTGTGTACGCACTCTTCTGCAGGTGGTGGTGGTGGCGAAGAATTCTGGCCAAACGTTCCTCGCCAAATGCCTAGTCCACCAACTCCGGCTCTGACCGATAGTGCGCGAAATTAAACTCAAACCCGCAAATGTTACGAAACTTCTCCCACCAGTCGCACCAACGTTCCAACCTCGAGCAACGTTGGAGCCGGTGTGGAGTGACTCGCTGTGAATTCCACGCCGGAGTCGGAGGCCTGCGCGGAACGCAAGATCTGCGCTAAAGAAGTGTTGAATCGGTGATTTCAGTGGAGCCCGCGGGCGCCTGCAGAGGCGTGCGAGGTGCTCGACCACCGCTTCGGAACTCGCGGCGCTTATCTGCTGGTGAATTGTACCTGCGGAATCGAAGCCTCGGAGCTGGGTGTCGGCCACGGCGGGTCGCGCGTGCGTGGGATAATTGGGTTAATTGAGCTTTACCGTCCCATCGCGGCCAGCCTCCGCGCTAGCACCGGGTTCGATACCTGTCTGTCGGTGTAGGCTGCGGCCAGTGCCGGCTACTGGTTGCGAATTGTGGAACGGAAGTACGCCACACCGCAACATCTCGTACAATACCTAGTTTCGTTGCAAACATCGCTACGCTAGACCTTTCTTGCATAGCCCGGTTCGGATGCAGCAGTGAACAGCCAACAGTGGACTCGCTATCGGCATACAGACTTTCCGCTTGACTTCCCCCATAAACAATCCACAAACACATGTTCCGATGCAGGATTAGATTAAGGGGAGGTGTGTGCGCCCGCCTAACTGTGTGGGATTTGCCAAGCCCCATTAAACGGTTGATTGGGGGACCGCGAAGAAACGCAAATGAACCGCATCAACGCGTCACGAATTTTCCAACTCCAACCTTGCGCGAATTACCCGTGGCACCCGTGGCACCGCGGACAGATTTCTTCTCGCGCCTCAGTCGGACGGTGCAGCAAACAGAAGACGTGAAGTGGCCACCTTCCCACCACCGCCCGTGCTCCCTGCGACTACTACCAGCTTTCTATTCCGCCTTACGCAACCTCTCCCTGCGTGTTCGCATCAACCCCGGCCGGGTTCAGTTGACAAACGAAGAAGTCAAACAAGTCCGCGGCTGCCTCTGCCTCTGTTTTGTTCGTTCGGTGTGCGTTCGATCTCGTGGTTGCGTTGCGATCTCGCACCCGGGCTCGCAGGTTACAGTTTTTTTTCGTATTCAAACGGGTGGCAAAATCTGGAGTACCCCACCCGGAGGCTGGGACACCTGGCGGGAATTTTGGAGCACCACTAGGCGAAGCTAGGATTTTGGAGGGTACCGCATAACCGCTTTCGCAGCGGTCGGAGTTTTTGTTTGAATACATTTATGCCCGGCGGGTTTTTCTGTCCGCAGAACGTCAGCTAGTGTCCTGTGTGGCACCCCGATTCGGTTTGGTGTTCTCGCCGTGCGCTCGAGACCCTTTTTTTTGCCAACAAATCGCTCTCATGCTGCGCTGTAAGTCCGGCCACGCGAACCGGCCGCGGCTGAATTATTCATGTCGTGTAATTTTGCAATCGATCGAATTTAAATAATTCATCGGCCGGGCCGTGCGCGTGGTTCGGTTTTTGGGACGGCCGGTCGTGTCGGTTCGCCTTTCCTGCGGGAAATTGCTGAGCTCAGGTTGGGCTGCATTGTATATCGGTCAAACCCGCGCCTTCATGACAGGGACCGTAGCGGCGTCAGGTATGAGCCACTTTTGACAATACCTCTACCGCGGCAAGAACTGGACCGTAACGGTTGTGTGTACTTCTGGAGGTCCTAATCAGGCACCATTTACAGGCAGCGATGGTACCGCGATACTTCTGCAAGAATGACGGTCCCAAATGAACCTCCCGGTTGCATGATCTTTAATGTGCGTTTCGGACGCCCCTCCACGATTCCTGCGCAATATCGTAACGAGATCCGTCCGAACCGATGAGCGCTGGCACCACAGCGCCGATACGTTCTCGCTCGAGCCCTAATTTCACACCTGAAACGAGCAATAAATAGTCGCAATTACAGAGGGTAAACGAGGTGGAGAGTGAGAGAAACAACACAAAAAAACAACCTCTGCCAAGTTGATTTGAATTTCGACACGCACAACCGTCAAACGAGTTGTCAAACGAGTGCCGGTGTCTGTGGCGCTTTCCAGCCCCGCGCGAGCGCTCTTGCTAAATGCTTTCATTCGAAAATTAATTATTTCGCTATTAGCACTGGCCCCAACAGCGGCGGCTGCCAGCAGCAGTACGCCGCCTAACCTTCACTTTGGCTCACTTTGGACGACGGCGAACGGACGAAACGGAGCAGGTAAATTGGAGCTTCGCCAGCAATTGGGTCTGCGCAGTTTGCGCACTCCGCGCGACGCGTGCTGCTTGACATTACAATTTTCTGCACATTCAACAACGCAAACGCACAAAAAAGTGGCGGCTTTTTGCTCTCCCGGTAATTGCACGATCGTGCCAACGGGCTCGCAAGCGAGTTGCGGCCCAAAAATGGAACTTGGTTCTGCGATTTCTGCTGCTTCTCGCACTCTCCAACATCTCCGATGTTCCCGCCCAGAACATACCCGCATATCCAGTAGCGGCGGAGTTTAATCGAATTTTTCGAACCAACTGCGCCGTGCTCTCCGGTACGAATAGGAGAGGGTCACCGAGAGACACACACACGAAAAAAGCCACAGAAAGAAAAGTAAATCCACTTACAGCCCGACACACGACACACGCATAGAGCGCAATTTTATCATTTCACGCAAACCCGCGTGAAGGTGGACAGAAGCGAAAGTCCCGGGCCGTGTTTAGGTCCGTAAAAGGAGATTCGCATTAATTGACAACCCTTGCGAACCCGGTGGGACACCCCGCCTCGACGTGGGTAGCGGAAAAGTCGCCCGACTCCCGATGGCTCTGGGGAACAATTGCGGTGCCTGGGACGTTTCCACGAATCGGGGCACACCGGAGCACCCAACGTCCAACGCGAGTGTGACTTGAAATTTTGCGCCAAATCAAAGCAAAACCGTCGACGAGACTTGGCCTTTGGAAGGCTCAATCGGGGCTTGATATGGGGCGAACATGTCAAAGGTAGGTTGTGGCTGGAAAATTGGAACGCGCTTTTTTTCGGACACCCGTTGCCGGAAAGGGATGAGGCTTTATCTCATTTTGTCCATTTCGAGGCCGGAATTACTACTCGAACTTCATCCACCCCGTTAATCCGCAATGGGCCCCAAAATTGAGACACTGTAATGATGATGGTTATTAAAAATGCCCAACAATCCGGTGGAACTTCAGGCTCCAATCAATTGCGCCCGTAAAACCCAAAAACGGAACGAACATTCATAGCCCGCTCGTTGACCCGGTGCAGCTCAAATTAGGTTATTACTGTAAACACGGCCGGGCCAATTTCAGAAGCGCGCTGTCAGAAAAAAAAGCGAAAGGGTTCCGCACCGATTTAAATTGCACCGAAAATGTGGGCACGATCGCCGCAACCGCTTCGCCCGGTGGACCATTTTTCGATACATAACCGGCGCACCAACGCCAGGCCGGTCTATGTTTGGTGTGCGCTCTTGCTTGTGCGCTTTCCTCTCCGCGGTTTTCCGCTTCCTGCAAACGCCGCCGCACCGGCGTTGCGTAAAACTCGTGCAATGTCCAGCAACGCACCTGCCATTACTGGGTACTACAAAGTTGCCACACGGGCGATTTTACCACAATTCGCCGTTGGAGTCCTCCTCCTTCGCCGCTAGGTCCATTTCCCAATTCGCATTGCGAAATACGAGCTCCAAGTGGCAAGATCGTTTGGATTCTTCACCGATCCGAGGGTTGATTGTAGTGCTGTTCGATTCCCAATTACGGTGGGAATGTTTAATTTAGCTAATTAATTGATTAATTAGCTCCAACGTACCACCATCCAGTGTTTGGGCTCGATAGGAACGTATTTTTCAGTCGGAATTAAAGCCATTCCCCTTGCTTTGGGGGAATCGAAACAATTTCTGAAATTGGCCACCACCGTTTACGCGGTATCCAGCATCCGGTGCAAACAAACCATTCCGGGCCATTTCTTCCCGGCCCGTGTGAGCGCGGCCACGATCAAAAACCTTTTACCGCACACATTTTACCATACACCGTGGCGTAGTGTCGCATGATAAATGGTATCGGCTGTGAGATTAATTCCCCGTAATTCGAACAGACAAAGTGAAAGAGGTGAACGCTTTTTCTCCGCCCCTTCACGGAACGCTACCCCGACGGAGCGTTTAGCGGGTTCGATTTTGCGAAAATAAAAAAAAATATTTAAACGCACTTTAGCGCTGGAGAAGCACGACGACACGGACGACACGAGTAAATCATGTTAATTAAAGTGCGAAAATGAAGAGAAAACGCAATCGGGCGCACGTTAGTAATTAAATTATTAAGATAGCCGGGCAGACGTTCACTTTTCACGTTCCGCCGGTTATCCAGCAGCACTTGGGAGGGAAAGCGGAGAGCTGATAAGACGGATGCGTGGCGGATGTTGATCAGGTGTAGCAGGAAAGAAAGAGAGAGAGAGATATGGAGAGCGAGTGAGAGAGAAATCGAATTAAGTAAGCAATGAAGCGACAAGTCCTCTGACATCGGCGGCAAATGGAAGCTACAATGTACATTAAACGAAAATTAAATTGTGACCTGTTCGCGTTACATAAATACGCACTTCACCCGCCGGAAGAGCTTATCGCGCAATTCAATGTGCACCATTATTTATGTTTCATTTTGGGTTCTCCCCTCCAACAGAGAGCAACAGCTACTGAATGTGTTCGAGGTCGTCGTGTCAACACTCGAGGGCAAGCTGCAGCGGATAGACAACCTCGACAAGGCGGTCGAGCATCTGATGCGCCGGGTGGAGTCGCTCGACAGCAAGGTGGCGGACAACATCCTCAAGACCGACTCCGTCATCTCGAAGCTGCGCACGCTCGACAGCAAGCTGACCGTCGTGGACGACGGGCCGGACCGGCCGAACAGTCTGCGCATGGCCAAGTCGACCAACTCGCTCGACAGCCGGCTGGTGTCGCTGGACCAGAAGGTGAGCGATATCGACAGCAAGCTGAACGGGCTGAAGAGCCAGATCGACAGCAACTTCCTGCCGGTGGACGACATCAACGCGGAGGCCAGCGAGCGGAAGACGGTCAGCATGAACGTGGCGGAGATCACGAAAGCCATGCACTCGGAGGTGATGGGCCACATCACGAAGGAGCTCGGCCAGCTGCGCTCGATCACGGAGGGCATCGACAAGAAGCTGCAGTTCCACATCAACGTCGTGTCGGAGAACCTCGGCAAGACGCTCAACCTGCTGAACGACGTGCACGACGCGGTGGTTGACCACAGCAGCAACTACAACAACTACAACGCGACCTCGACCCTGCCGCCGTACGTGAAGTCGAGCAAGATCGACATCCTGGTGAAGCAGATCCGACCGATCATGTCGGTGTCGGAGAAGATGGATGAGGTGTGGGACGTGGTCGTCGGCACGAAGAGCTCGGTCGACGATCTGGTGCCGAAATCGGACGCCCTATTGACGCAAAACCAGCGCCAGGAGCGGGCGATCGGCGAGATTCATCACGATCTGAAGACGAAAACGAACCTCATCATCAACAACCTGGACATGGTGGAGAAGCGGCTGAAGAAGCAGGAGGACGATGTGGCGGTGTTGGCCCAGCGACCCGTGCCTGCCGAGCTGCTGATGGATCCCACCATCGACCGGCTGGTGGAGTACGATCCCAACAGGTAAGCTGTGACTACTGTGACTCTGATCTCGCAGCATAAGCCTATTATACTGTCAACTTTCCCCCTGCGCTTCCACCAGATACATCGTGGAAGACTTCACCGAAGCTCTTCCCACGACGACATATCCGACGTCCTCGTCGTCAGCGTCTTCGTCGTCGTCTTCCTCATCTTCATCCACGTCCACTAGCACCGCATCGAGCACGAGTACCAGCAGCACCACGCAGAGCAACGTCAACATCTCGAGCCCAACGACGACTGGCACGGCGAAGAACGTGTCGCGTAAGGGCGGCATCATCTTCCCGAGTGTCAAGAACAAGCCCTCCGTACTGAACAGTACCTTCGCAACCGATAGCATCTTCCTGAAGGACATCAAGGTAACCAATGAACACTGGGTGACACAAACCCGACTAGTGAATCAATCAATCACCTAGACGCAAGCCTACTTTGATATGCGGAATGAATGAATGCGCCAGATGTTACGATTTCTTTCGGCAAACTTCGCCCTCCCCCTATTTCTCTGAACGCACGTGTTTGGCGTGCGTAGAGTGCACGTCGCATGGCTGCACTTGCCGGTGACGACCGGTCGAAGGCTCTAATTTACGAGGTGTTGCATAAATTGACCAGCCGGATCAGCCGCACGAAGACGCAGGTCTCCGTGACGTCTGGAGAAGTGATCAATAAGAACCAACGCAACTCGAAACGAGAAACGGAGCGCGAGAAGCAAAAAAAAGCGATCCTCATAACCTCATGTGGCGCGGGAAAGAAGAATGACGCAACGGTCGTGCGGCGCGCACACATATTCGCAACGCCAACTCGCGAAACCAAAGATCGCCACGAAAGAGGCTCGATCGCGGGGGTTTCGACGTATGTTCAACTGTTGCACTGAAAGCATTGCTCCCGCCGTGCTGGATCGCGATCACCACTCGCAAGGGACAGCAAAGCTTAGCAACACTTTGACAGAACTTCGCGACAGGGCCACTAAGCCACCACAAGGATTGTGCTAGCTCTTTGCACTGTGGCACCCGGTCGGCTGTGGGTTGGTGAGTTTAGGGCCGCCAGCCAATGTTTATTGCCCCAGCTCTCGACTAATCAGCGATTTATGATTGAGGTTTGCTTTTGGTTTAATTTTCAAAGCACACTAAGGTAGAATTCTACCAAAATCCTAGTCTAATAAAACGCTATAAACCAATCCGTTTGTTGATTGATTAATAGAGATAGCACGATCAGCGCATGTCAAAGATACGGTAATTTAATTTTTACGATGGTTCAAGCGTCAAGTTTCAGCAAACAAGGCAAAGATCAACGATCGACGGGTCGCCAACTGTTGGCCCTTAACTTTATGGTTCAGATGGCGGAGGCAACTCTTGCCATGTCAATGAACTTGTACATACCTCCCTCTGAGTTCTTTCCTGTTGTAAACAATTTGATTGCAGCGATCCAAAAGTTTATTTAGATGGTATCTAGTACTTGCTGAAATATCATCTTCTTTTAATGAATTTAAAGGTCAAGCCTCTTAAACCATATTGTTTTTTTACATACTTCAATGAAGAATTTTCCATCTAAAAACCATTTTAGTGTAGCTGAAATGTTTGGAAACGTTTATCGTAGCTTTCTACGCGGCTTTTGGACGCAAATAGACAGCCTGCAAGACACGACAGTAACGAGGACACCCTCTCTATCGCGTACGCTCGCTCATAAGCACACCAGACGTGCAGAAGGATTTACGTTCGCGTTCGCAGTCGCGACAAACGATGATTAATTGGCGTTCGTTATTAAATTAATAGTTTTGGCAAAGCGGTCACGTTTCGACCGGCCATGTGGCCACGAACCAGGCAACATATGCGTGCCGGTGTCCGCGCATGATTGGCGCCCGCTCTTAGCCATCGATCCATCCGGCCGAGTCCGGGATGGAGATTGATCGGTTAAGTGATTCTCAACCGGTAGCTGCTACCGAGCGTGTGCTGCCGTGAAGTGTCGGCCCGTCCGTTCGCGGATTTTCGCAAACATACACTTCGCAAAACGCGTGCGGCCGAAAGGGTGCGGCCGAGGACTTAACCTAGAGACGGCTCGAGGATAATCTAATCTCGACACCCGGCCCCGGGTCGACGGTTGATGTAACGATGTTGGTGTATTTCGGGTGCTTTCACTTTCACAAACGGACGTTCCTTCTCGATCGTGGCAGGCGGCAGGCATGGGCCAACCGAGGCGAGTGGTACTATCAATTTCCGGTTCGACCTGTAGAACAACGGTCAGGCCTGATAGGGGTTGATCGAAATACGATCACCGAAAGAGCAGGAATGCGGCACAGGAAGGTTTTAATTATACGAGAAGTGTTACAGACAGCACGTAACCTCCATCCAGGAATTATTGGAGCTAATAGAAAATGCATTAGCTGTTCCTGGGGAGGCTTGTCCACCCGACCGCCGCAGATGCTTGTGTGTTGTGCAACGCCGCAGAAAGTCGGTAAACTACGTCCACGTGTCTGTCAAATAAATTCCGACAGTCACGATCCCTTTCCCAATTAGTGTAGCGCGTGGTGTTCGTGTCTGGTTAACGTTGTCCCGAGCGAATTTAAACATTTTCATCAACCGTTTTCGGGAGATCGGGAGATTTAAAGGTGTAGAAAAGATCCCTTCCCGACTCGCTGACCCTCCCGTCAGCCGACCTTTCCAAACCTAAGAAAAAAGGGTGTTAATAAACATTTCAACCGCGTTATCACATCGGTTTCGCGCGAAAGGGATCGTACTCATCGCCCGAGGAACACCCGTTGCGTCGGTGCGGTCAACATGGGTGTTGAGTGTGAGACCGTGTGTGAGTGTATGTTTTTTTTGCGGACCCGCCTAACACTTCGATGGACAACCGGACAAAGGTGCCCTGTCGTCCCGTAGGCGTTGGCCGTCAGCCACGACGAAAGTGAACGTATGACGACAGGGGTGCCACAGGAAGGTGCTAAATGGATTATCGTTTCCCAACAAAAGCGCCCGCCGGGGCTAATTGACTGCCGGTGGGAAGTCAATCGGATTGACATTTGGCTCGAGCTCGATGGCGCACGGAGACGGTATCGGACGGACGGACGGATGCAAAAGCGCACGGATTTTGCGTGCCTCGGTGCGATTTAGCGTGAACATCGCATTAGGGCACATTTACATTCGCTACCGGCAATTACCTGCGGTCAGTGCGAAGTGGGTAATGTGATTAGTAGTTGCAGCGCTTGGGTTGTGTCGTTTACTCTCAGGTGGGAAGCAGAAAGATCATACGAGATTAGTAAGTAGATCGCATCCAGTGCTACAACTCGAATCCAATGCTCTTTTAGTACCTCGGAAGTGAAAGGAAAGACATCAGGGGCATTTTATTGCCCCCCAGCAGGAACTCCCAACGACATCTGCTGTCAGAATGCTGTCAGTTGCTTCGCACCCGCTTGCATGTGCTGAAGAGAGCCGATCACACGTTAGGCGCATTAAACTGCTAATGGCAATAGATGTTTTTTTCCTCCCTCGAAATTATCCGGAGGTTTTCTTCGCCAAATGCTTCATTCATGGCTCCTAATGAAGGACCCTCTCGAATCCGCCACTCAAATGACAGTACGACCGATCGTCAATTTGAAACGACCGAATCCCAGCGGACCGAGAACCCGTCCGCACAGGTCATCCGGGCTTCGTAGTAAAATGCTAATCCAATCACACCAAAATCCCATCTCCGTAGCTCCAAAACCGTACCCCCGCGTCAGCACCGTGCCGTAAAGGTCACAAGAATAATTAAACTCCGCCGCACAAAACAAGAACCATTTGCGACGGAAATCTGACTTTTCGCGCAGAACTTGGCGATGACCTATGAACAGGTTTTACGAGGTGAATCACACTAAAACAAACGCGACCGCGCATGGAATGCCGCGACTGGCACGGTTCGCAATCGGGCCGGAGTTCTAGACGCGCGGAGCGTCGCTTCCCATTCTACCGGTTTGCCATTTTTGTCACCAACATTCGGGCAACTCTGTTTGATACATTTATCACCGAAATGTCCGTTTGGATGGTCGGTGGTTTTGCACCGCTCCGTGTTGGTGTTGGAAAGGAATTAAGGTGATCCACCGGGAAGCGCGTTCGTTTCGTCGTAATGCGGTCTCTCTATACGATCGAACTTTGACATTTTGCGCCTGCTGACGTACTCTGCCCCAGTGCGATGCGTAGTCCAATGTTCGATCAAAACAGCACAACCGGATCCAGAACGAATCGTGTTGTGTTTTTCTTCGTAACGACTTTGAAGCGGGAAATCTGCCATATCGATGGGATGGGAAACAACGGCTATAAGACAACGATAAATCAAAACAAACTCTCAAACCCATTCCTATCACCCTAACTAAGCCTTGATGGAGCGTTGATCTGTAATTATCGGTCAAGAATTGAGCGCGAATTTCATCACCGATCACTTACCCTGATCTCCGGCGCAGGCCAAGGTCAGATGTATGGCCCAGACATGATTCGTACTGTGGAGGAATCTCTCACACTTAGGGATGATCTCGATTGCGCACCGTTTAGGCGGAAGCATGGATGATGGATGAGCGATGGATAAAATAATCCCACCGCGCGCGCCGATGGCCGACGGAACGACCTTGGGACATTGGGATTAGAGAAGCGTCCGTCCGACGTTAGTGATGCAGTACGATTTTAAGAGCATGCGCATCTGCCAATTCCGTCACGCTGGCCAGGTTAAGGTAATTGCTACGTAATTCTGTGCCGTAGCTTTCCGGCGATCAACTGACTTGCGAGATTAAGGCGTTTTTAGTTTTATGATGAAGATCGTGACCGTGTTCCTGGAGGGTAACAATTTGCCACGCGAAATAAGGCTTCTGGGAAACAATGTAATATAATATAATCAATAACGACGTCTTTTCCTCTTTCTTAGGGCTACTCTTGTGTCGATCTGATGAACGCTGGCATGCGACAGTCGGGCGTGTACTACCTGCAAATCCGTGGCACGACCTACTGGTTCCTGAAGGTGTTCTGCGAGCAAGAAATCGCCGACGGTGGATGGACGGTACGTTGAGGAGGTCTTTCCGGCAACGGCGGAATGGCGTTTTAATATATTCGTACGAAATCCCACAGGTTATCCAACGACGTGACGACTATGGCGATCCGCGCGAAAACTTCAACCGCGACTGGGCCGACTACAAGAACGGTTTCGGCGATCCGGCCAAGGAGTTCTGGCTCGGTAACGAAAACATCTACATGCTAACGAACAACGAAGACTACTCTCTGCGCGTGGAGCTGGAAGATTTCGAAGGAAACAAGAGGTAGGTGATGTCACGGCTGGCTGGCGCACTATTGGGATGGTCTCTATCGGTGCTTTCTATGTGCATCCCCACAGATACGCACAGTATTCGCACTTCAAGATCCACTCGGAGCAGGACTACTACAAGCTGGAAATCGATGGCTATGAGGGTAACGCCGGTGACTCGCTGAACGATCCGTGGTACGGTTCCAACAACAGCCCCTTCTCGACGTACAATCGCGACAACGATAGAAGTTCGCTCAACTGCGCCAGCATGCTGAAGGTGAGTTCACGGACCCGAAACTTCCGAAGCGGATCGATATTAATCCTCCCCCGTGTGTCCTTCCCTTTTAGGGCGGCTGGTGGTGGAAGTCATGCGGCCGAGGACTGAACGGACTGTATCTGCACGATCCGCAGGATCTGACCGCCCGGCAAGGTATCGTTTGGTTCCGTTGGAGAGGCTGGGACTACACGCTCAAGAAGGCGACCATGATGATCAAACCGAAGGGTCCGCAGCCACAGGTGGCCGGCACGACGTAATAGTGATACTTCCGTGACACGAATTGTACAAATTATTACTGTTTGTTTTCACTTGCTCCTCACACACACACACACCCGCACACTTACAGACAAACAAACACACTCATACATTTGACAACGACCGTACGACATCGCCGATCAGATCATCATATCAGCAAACCGCTCATCCCCGACTACGAGTGAACCATTCATCCCTTCATCCAGCACACGAGTTTGAGACGTGCCGAGCGAAGTTCGCACGTTGCTAGACCGTTCACCTCATTTTCGAATCCGATCGGACTGCACGGACGATCGGATTGCTGCAGACGTTCTTATGACGCAACGTCCGTGATCCGGAAGATAAGGACGATGCGATAGTGTTGCAACTAACGCACCGGTTAGTTGATTTTTAGAACCAATTCTATGCGCAAACATTTGACCGCGACCGTCGTATGCCACTGGTAACCGTTCGCATCGCAAAACGTAGCGCAGAAAAGGCAAAAGTGACTGGTTCTAAACTGCTCCCGCTTCCCTCACTCCCTATCATCATCAGTTTGCCCACGGCGAAGCGTCCCCAGAAGGGACGTCGAATGTTTCCACCACGTGCTATGCCTTGCGTCCGATGCGCTATACCTTCATGTTGTTTATTTATTAAATTTAGTCGAAAACAGAAACAAAACACGAATGCGGAAGATATCTCGTGTTACTAGGAATGTTGACGTCGGGACTCGGGTCGACTCGACGTTCTTTAAACGCAAAACTGTTATCACTTCGATTCGATACCTCTTTTCTTATCCTATAAAAGGTGGTTTTTATAATGTAGACGAAGAAAAGATGAGAACCAGCGGACCACTCCCTCTGAACACAAGGGCACAAATTGGACTTGGACTTTCCCAGTAAACGACAGCAACAAACAGGACATCGTACAGGAGATTCTCTAACAGATGCGCGTATTGTCTTGAAACGAGTGAACAGTCCCACGCCATGGAACATATTTTTCACGCTTTCGATGGCTCTCGAGACACACGCGGATATGGCAGTTTGGAAGCACTGGTATGACTGGCTATTAATATGGCTTAATTCCCTGCCACTCGGAAGGTTATGAATTACGCGCGTTTAACACAGCCGCCGCCGCGATCATGCGCCGGAAATTGGCAGCACTTTGGGGTGCGCGATATTAATCGCTCTGTTGAAACACCTAGTCCCATTAGCTGCTCCAACCATGCGCGAAGTCTGGCACACTTTGGTGTGTATCGTTTTTTTCATCTTTTCCTCACACAACCCTGCAACCGGTGCAAGATCGTACGCGATCGTCAGCGCAATTTGAGGCGAAGGAAAGTGTTCCATAAATCATCGCAAATTGAATGTTATTGATCCGTTTGAGCGGCTGTACGAGCCGTGGCGTGTTGACCTGTAAGTGTAATTTATCTATCGCTGGGTATGGTGCGGTGTGCCGCGTGTGTTGCAATACGGATGCCGGATCGGGTTCGATTGGCACGTTTTGCAATCGTACCCGCCAACTTTTCGCCCATTTTTCATTCAACCCCTTTTGTCGCAAGCTTTCCAGGCTCCAGGCGGGATCGCTCCGGTTTATACTATCGCACCGATCGAGGAACTGGCACCGTACGGACGGTATCGCTCGGCGTTCGCCGGTGTCTTCGGTCGGTTGTGAAATCATAATAATAGTGATAATAACCGTAAAGTATGCCCGCATGCCGACGACATCGTCCGGCGCTTCGGTGACGACTTGCGTAGCGCGTTCCGTTTTGCGCCCGGTCCCCTGATCGCGCTGTGGAAAAGCTCGTACAGCCCCATGTGCTGCCTGCGGCGGAACGTTAGGTGCGCTGTCGCATGTCCGTGCCAAAAGCGGCATTGTGAAACATCGGTTTGGTTGGCCCCACGCGATTATGGGAGCCCGATTGACATGGTTTATTGTTTGCGTTGCGGTGGGAAAAGAGCGTTTGAACGCTTGCCACAAGCTCCCATTACAAGCACTGCGACATTTCGAGCGTTTGGTCTCCATGGCAACTTGGATTTATCCTACGGGAGAGATAGTTCACTTCATTTCTATCATGTCGATAGAAAAGCTCTACATGTTTTTTTAAGAGAATCAATTTTGATTACTTTCCCTACTGGCTTACCGCTTGGTACTGTTTTCTTCTGCACGTCCCTGTTCAGTTCCGCTTGGCGTTCGTAACAAGAAAAAGATAAAACCATTTGCTAAATAGGGAACTCATCCGTAATTATCCATTGCTGGTGGAAGAAAGTGACGAATCCGGGACGAATCCGCGCCTGCATGCATTCATGTTCACACATCACACATACACAAACATGCAATTGTAAATATCGTTTTAATTTAATAGTTGATAGAATGTTTTATATTGAAATAAATATAAAAATCCTCCGAAAAATAAGTGCCAGTGTTTCTTATACATTTAATTGCGATTGCAACAGCGATAAAAGGACCGTATATTCTATTTTGCTTATAAATCAAAGCCTATCCAATGTGTGTTCCTAAGCGATTATAGGATAGGAGGTTATATGGCGCCTAAAAGAGGCTTCAACATATGTTTAGCTAAAGCTGCTAAGTCAAGCTTAGTAATAACAGCGGTTCATTATCATATGCACTAGAAAGTTTTAAGTAATCGAAAATGCACATATACAAGAAAGGAGATAGAGCATTTTTCATTCATTCTAAAACAGTTCCCACAGTTAGATAAATTCATCCCAATCATTGATGAAATCTCCACAGCGGCATCTACAGGGGCAACCTACGGTTTTGAGCACAGCCTAAAACTTTTTCACTTATATTAGATCTTCCTGGAGAAAGGCTAATCCTTGAACAGATGGCGAAGCGATAGCACCACAGATTACAACTTTTCGGGTCAGATGTAAACTTCGGTAACCATCTTCCATGAGTTGGTCCACATGTTGACATTCACATTATCGGTTTGCGAATTTCCTATGCGGCATGGGTCGTACCTGCTCGACTGTATGAGGTACTATAATGTAAAATAGTATAAGTTGACGGAGAGACCGAAAGAAACAGTCTAATGTAATAAGGGCTCGAGAGAACTCTACGTGCTTCATCTGTATAGGCGTGGTAATGCAGATGACTTGTGTATGTGCATTGCTTAGACTTTTCGTTCCGAGTTGTACTGAATAGCACGAAGTACTTTGGCAGAAAATATCATTTTTAAAAGTCTACTCAGTCAAATTCCAGAATTAAGGATTGCTCATTTGTGGACACCATACCATGTACATACGATGAATAATCATTTAATACATACAGCATTTTTTCATTCATTCTTGACCAGTTCCCAGAGTTACATGAATTCGTCCCACTCAATCAAGAAATCCTTCCATCTATTCATGAAATACCGTTTCCCACACAGGGCTTCCGCACTCTGTTTAGCATTTCAGATTAAATACTTCCAATGATGCAATTGTATCGATTTGTTCGAGATTGATCTTTTAACTACACATCTTGAACTACACACTTTGAACTACACCAAGGAGATATATAGGAGGTGCCGACATGTAGAACATTTGGTCACCGTGAAAGAGTGAAACGGGGATTAACCACAGTTGTCAAAATTGTACCGTACGTGTGTGTTCTCTGTCCCACTACACAGCCGTTTTGACAGCTGAGGTTAAATTGCTAAAAAAAACGGTCGATCGCTATGACGCCACCTCCTATATATCTCCTTGAACTACACCACTTCAATAATGAGTGTTGATTGCGTGGGCTGGAAAGAAATCGTTTTTTTTCGCGCTCTAAAATGATAAACGTCAAACTCTGTGATAAATGTCAAAACCCCACTGTGTGTAGAACAATCGGTAGGGTTACTCGTTGCCTTATTTGTTATGCTTTTCTTCTTCTAATTTTGACGTCTATCGATGTCAGGCTACTTGGGTACTCAGAAATGCAGGTGCTCAATATTGTTTCTGCTGCTAGTGATCAGGTCTAAAACTATTTTTGCAAGTGCAGGGGCAAAAATATAACAAACAGTGAAAAAGTTAACCTTCTTCAGTGGTAGAAACTCTACCACACATTATTCTGGATCTACCGAGGGTTCATTGTTCACGATCGCGGTCCTATTGTGGTGTAAAAAGCTGGTCGCGCTGAGATTATATTCCTTTTTATTGCAACTAAATTTGTAGTTAAAGTGCCAAAAGTGTGGTAATGTGTGCTCCAGAGTGTTTCTGAATCGTGCTGGAAAAGGTTTTTGATAGATATTTTACATAAAGTGCGATGAAAACATGAGATAATCATTCACAACAACAACTGCAATAGCTTGGTGCTCGACGCGAAGAGCAACAAGCAGCCAGATTCCATCATACGAATCGCGGTGTTTGTGTTATAAAATACACTAAAAGGTCGTCAAGTTGTACATCTTGCAAAAGGAATCGGTACCAGATGCAATAACAGCGAATATGCAGACGCGGCCAAAGATCAAAGGTGCCGACAAGAAGGGCTTCGTGTGATTTCGGTTCATATGTGCGTGTGTGTGTGCGACGTTCGATCTGTATTGTGTTGATCGAACAGAGAGCGAGCGAGCTCGCGTGAAAGAGAAGCAGAAGGGAGAAGGAGCGATACACGGAGAAAAGTGAGATTTGGTGGAAGAAGCGACCGTGAAGAAGAAAATGTTTATACGATCAAAGCATTGAGAAGCAGTGAGCCCTTTCTCAAGCAGAGAGCCCTTCCGCGAGGTGAAAATGACGAATCGTGCGTGCTGCTGGTACAATTGGAACATAATGCAGCAGCGCGCATAAGGAAAGCTTCTTTTCTCTCGTGGCTTGAATCGAAACCACCGCCAACATGATGCGTCCACCCCACGCCGTCCAGTATTATTATGTTACGTTGGTGTTCCTGGTGCTGCTGGTGCTGGTGGTACCGAAACTTCCACTCCGATGCCAAGCGGAGCTGGCGCCTTCCAGCACAATATTTGTAAATAGCATAGTTCCTCTGATAAGCAACGTTAGTGTTAGTGTACCGATAAGTTCCGATAACCACCAAGTGCCTTCGGTGGCGGTGATATCTTCACCCACATCATCACCGCCCGCATCATCAACGTCATCATCAACGACAACGACGGCTTCCTTGCCAAGTGCTGCCGGTGCGGGCGAATATGTCGTCCAGGAGTTGACAAAGCTCCTGGAAACCACCTTCGAGCATATTCGCAACGAAGAGCTGAATGTTAGCAACGTGCAGGTAATGCTGTCCGATAAGACCATACTACTGCATGATGTTACAAGAAAGGCAATTTTGTTTACATTTTTAGATCCTGTACGACAGCATGGAAATTACCACGACCGTCCGCGACGATATGGAGCTGTTGGAAAAGATCGCAAAGAAGCTGTCGCAAAAGCTCGACCAGACCGTGTCGGTAATCGAGGAGCTGCGTCGCAACATTCAGCAAACCGGCACGAAGTACGGTGCCAAGTACAACACCCTCATCAACCCGTGTCCGTACAGCGAGCTCATAAATCCCTGGGAGGATGAAGCTCCGTTCGATCTGCAAAGCTTCATCCAAAGTACTAAACAGTCGAACGTGTCGCTAGGAAGATCGTACGTCTCTACCGGCGATGTCTTTCCGAACGGTGGCTCCGGTGCATCGAGTGGGTTCCTCGATTTTAGTGCCTTCCCAGCAAATGCGGACTCGGAGCGACCGCGCATTCGTGTCACCGATCAAGCGATCGACGATAATAACGCTAACCTGCAACAGTGGTTTGCTGAGCAGAGCGCCCTTATGGACGAGAACTGCGTTAGCTACCGGCAGCAGTTCTTTCTCTCTTCGCTCGATCATGCCAGCGCGTTCAAATGTCACTACTACCCTCGGGACGGACGTCTCAAAGCGCTGTTCCTATCCGCCGTGCACACCAAACACGTCCTGATTTTGCTTGACATCGGCAACACGATCACTTACGATCAGCTGGAGGTGGCCAAGGCGATAAGCAAATTTGTGCTCTATCTGCTCAACGAGAACGACCGTGTATCGGTGGTAGCGATCGGGCAGCGCATCGTAACGCCGGACGAATTCTTCGACTGCCGCAAATCGACGCGTTTCGTGCGCGCTACGATGGACGAAAAGGAACGGCTGCTGGAGTTCATCGATTCGCTGAACCGCACGAAACAGCTGACGGATCATGCCACTGGCTTTGGATACGCGTTCGAAGCGTTCTCTGATATATACCGCACGCACAGCGAGGAAGTTCCTGTCGTGTTCCTCTATCTCGGTCGTGCCCTGCTGCCACCGGGTTCGTCCACCCCGAAAACAATCCTGCAAACGATCCACGAAGGGCAGACACGTCTCCCGTATCCGGTGATCATCAACAGCTGTCTCATACTTCTCGACGAGCGGGAAGTGTCGCACGAGAAGCAATTGATTGCGGACATTAGCACGCAGAACTACGCGCGTTACAATCTCTCGCAGGTGATCTATCCACCCGGGAAGATGGTTATGATATCGAAACACTCGTTTGACGCCCAACGATTCATCGTGGCGCTGATGGAACCGTTTCTGAGCGAAAGTCGCTTCATTGAGGAGCATTTGCGAGTGCACCTGCCGTACTACGATCCGTCACTGCAGGACACGGTAGTTACGTTCAGCTATCCGGCGGGAGTGCACGGGCTGGTCGGGGTTGACCTTTATCTGAGTGATTTGGCAGAACACGTGGCGTACTACAGGCAGCAGGACGATTCGTACGCTTTTCTGATCGATCTACAGGGTAATACCATTATGCATCCATCGCTGCCCCGACCACTCGCCGCACGGGGCAGCTTCTACGTGACCAACATAACTCGGCTCGAGCAGGAACACTTTGCACCGGCGTACAAACGCATGCTGGCGGACGTGGAAGGCAACTTGCGCATCAATCACTACGGCACGAACCGTACCACCATGTACTACTGGAAGCGCGTGCATTCCTATATCGTATGCATCGTTCGCACGGTAGCAGTGGAAGCGACAGGCACCATACAGGATGCAGTTGGTTCGCACTTCTACGGTGCCGGAAGTTCTCCGCCACAGTACCTGCACCCTTCGCTGCTTGGCGGAAGTGGAAGCCGACCCAATGTAGAGTATAATTTCATCGCCGACAGTACAATCGCCACACGTACTCTCCTGTCGACGCTGCTCTACCACCGAATTGACATCTTTCCACCGCACTTACAGCGACCACCGGTCGATCTTTTGCAATCCGGAGTGGATGGTGCGCTGTGCCGGTTGGTGAAACAGTTGGCCGTTGGTGACGCTGGCACCCTCTTCCTGAGTGCGTCCTCGTTTCAGTCTCCGTTTACGCAGATTCGCAACAACCGGGACGCCACGCGTGAAGAGATCAACGTGCGCACGATACAGAACATCATGGCGTACCTGAAGGACACGTACGGGACGCTACTATTTGCCAATCCCGGTCTGCAGCCGGACGTGCGCGGAGATGTGCTGGCGCTGCTACAGATTATCTACAACTATCGTGTCCAGCACACCACCCGGAGTAACCTCAGCCGGTACGTGGTGCGCCGGTATGCGGCCACCGTGAACGGTGTGCTACAGATGTTCCCCGGTGGGTTGCTAGACACGGACATGGAGCCGACCAAACGGCCGTGGTTCGTGAAAGCGATGCAGTATCCGGGACGGTTGGTCGTTACCCAACCGTACCTCGACGCCGGCGGTGCCGGGTACGTTGTCACGGTCGCGTGTACGGTGTTTGCGGGACGTACGACAACGACAGCCACATCGAACCGGGCGATCGCCGTTGTCGCGATGGATTTCACGCAAGCCTTTTTCTACAAGCTGCTGCTCGATATGGCGCCCGTCTGTAGCGTTGACAATATGAAGTGCTTCCTGATGGATGACCGGGGCTATTTGGTGGCGCATCCGATGCTGGTGGAGGCACCGTTGCGCGCGCCGGGTAACACGAGACGCCCGGTCGAGCACATTACGCACAAGGAGTCGCAAGTGGCGAACGACATTCTCAACCACAAGCAGCTGGTGACGAAGAAAATGTGCTACAACTACGTCAACCGGACCGTGCAGCGGTTCTATCAGTTCAATGTAAGCCTCGCGGTGGAAGACGTCTTCACGAATCTGATGTACGGCGAAAAGACCAAGTACCAGATCACGCTGATACCGGGCACAAATCTGTTCCTAGGTGTTGTCAACTCCACCAACGATGGGGGTGCGTTCTGCCCTTGCAGCACGGTAAGTAGAACCCGTATTTATTCGATGAATCACATAGTTTTCTATTAGTTCAACATGTTTGCTAGTAAATATGTTTATTTATTTTCTCAGTCTGGGCCTCTAAGCGGTCTGAAAGAGAAGGGTTTTATCGTACGGTATCATTCTACCGACATGACTAGCACATTCGAGCATATGACTAAAACATATCTTTAGGACAAATCTAGTTAATACGTCCGTTCGTATATACGTTATCCAAGACTGTTGTTTTTTTGTCATTCTCTTTAATGCGGTCGAATCGCCTTCGTTATATTTTGATCAGGTGCAAGTACTGCGACTTAAAATGTACCGCAGTTTCAATTTTTTTCATGGTTACTGATTAATTTAAAAAAATATTTTAATGTCGAAATGAAAAATGTAAAGCTTCATGACCTTTTATATTCTAGGTTGGTAACTCCTGTCTTAACTGCAAACGAATGGAGCAAACGGAGTGTGAGTGTCCTTGCGAATGTCCCTTGGACTACAGCAGCAATCCTGAAGCCGATGGTAGTTGCACGTCGCAATCCAAACGTGCAAAATCAGTCGGAAGTTTTCCTGTGCCGCTTTGCTCTCCGCTGCCCGAAGAGTTGATCTCGATGAGTGCTATCAACTACGAGACTGACTACGAGCTGAAGAGCTGTACCAATATAAACTGTGAGGACTACACGACGCAGAGCGAATGTTTAGGTAAGTGTGGAGAAAACAATGCGTGCTTTCGAAGTGTTGTTTAATTTTATTCGTTTTTATTTTCTATTGAACCGTAGGCTTGGTCGGTTGTGAATGGTGTCAGGTTGACGTGGATGGAGAAAACAGACTCAGCACACCGTTCTGTACGGCTCAATTGTCGTGCTTTAACGGAGTGTTCGGCGCACCGACACCGTACGGGGACGCTGCGTACACCGGCAACAACATGGAGTCGATTTTACCACCCGCTTACAGCTCGATCGGTCCTGTTGCCGGTGCCATCCTTGCACTCTGTCTCGTCGTCGGGTTCGCGATGTATTGCTTCCGCCAGAATGCCGACCAGAGTGGTGCATCAGAGCAGCTGTACGACGATCTCGTTGCCGATCACTGTCACGGATTGCCGTTGTCTCGCTTCGATCTGGATGACGGTGGTCCCTTCGACGACTGCGACATTAGTCGCACGAACGCAAAACAAAACCTGTTGCTAAACGGACAGCAAAACGCTAACTACATGATCATTCCGAACGTAGCCTCGCCTTACCAGATGTCGGCGGACTACCGGCGTCCGAATGGTGGTGGTGGCGGAGGATCATCCGATCACGGTTACTCCACTATGACGCATCACGAGGAGTCGGAACATCTGTGTCTGTCGAATGTGGACCCGCAAGGTATCGCCACGGCTCATGCCAATGTTGGTGGCACCGGTAAGCGTCTTTCGATGTCGGACAGTGCGTCCATCAGTACGTCCGTCTCGAGTCCGTACAGCAATCACACGGGTGGTCCCGGAAGTTCGTTCCTTTCGAAACCACCGATGCTGAACGAGACAAAACTTAACGGCGCGAACATCGATCGGTTCGCTGATCCATCGATGCAAACGTTGCTACCTTCGCCGACTTCTGTTTCTAGAACGGGTGTTCTGGGGACGACCGTGCTTCCTCCAGGCTCACCAGTTTCCAACACTACCAGTGGGCATCACATTCTCGTCCCGGTAACCGTCCATCGAAACATGGAAGTTTCCTAGGTGTAGTAAGCTAGAAGAAGGTACCTTTTGTAACCTTCAATTTGTAGAGCAAGTGCAAAGATTTCCCACCAACCACCCAATGTGGACGGAGGGTGCGTGTATAGTTTATCAGCATTTCCCTCACATTTATCGATTGAGATTCTTCGTATAAGCATCAGCCAAACGCATTTGAACCCCCAGTGGTATCAGTATCAATCAAATTTTGTTGTTTCAGGGTTTTATAGATCAATTGTACATGCCAACGGAAATATTTTTATCACGAAATGCCTATATTTTTTCGGAATGTAAATGCTGATACTTCGCATCTCTTTTGGTTTGGACTATATGATGTCATACTACATCTCTGTATCGTGAACTGCATTAGAAAAACACAACACGAGTAACTGCGAAAAGACTAACCTACCAGCCTAAAACCAGCTCCATTTGTAGTGTTCTTGTCCCAATGCTACATCTAAAGCTGGATTGTCAATTTTACATGCCTAGGTCCATGTAAGATTCGATATTTCCTATCGTTTAAAGCACGGTGCTGCAGCAAATTCAACCACCTGGCGAGTGGACAAAACTGGAGGTCATACATTTCATCTCCAAAATCAAACGTGCGCATTTCTACTACAACATTGATATGTTTTTTCATCGCGTGTCTATAACATGCACTTCAATATATCGTGATGCGTTTCAAATCATCATGAATGCTAGCAAACCAGTATGAAAAAAATAAGTAAGTGTTTCAGTGAAGAAGCACATGCTTTCGAGATAGAAACATTTTAACACGTTCAACGCCATGCAGGTCGAGTTCGGACGGTCCGATGGGTACAGCTAGGCTATCCTGATGGTGCTAAGCTTTTCGCACAAGCTGTCAACCCTAGACCGTTCGGTAACACTCGACACGGCGCTGAACGTGTTAAATTGAAACATTAAAAGATGACTGTAAAACCCTGCACCCATACCTCATTCCAGAATCAAAATCAAAACCACTCAACGAGAGCGATTCATTTTGCGCTGATAGTAACACGCTCGTCGTATTACACGCCCTTAAACACTCTTAACATCACTTTTACAAGAACAACAAAAAGAGACTGAGATTACCCTCGAAGAAAGTTCCGCGGGCTGGAAAACGGTGCCGAACGTATAAATAGCTGCCAACGAAAAGTAGTACTCTACACGGAAACAGAAAGATGGAGCGTTTATTGCCTCCTCAAAAAAAAAACCTAGAAGAGACGCTTGCCTTTAGATTACATTTTTGTTACTGTTTAAGATAGGTTAAGATTTATAGAGGGAAAACGAGCTGCGAACGCGAACCTGTGCGCGTATTTTTTATGTGTCGCTTGTGACGAATATTACAAACTGACCGTGTAAAGAGAACGATCTACCGCTGTCCTAAAGCACTTTTTGCTAACCACACTTACGCTTGTATTACATTGAATAGAAAACGGTTGTACCTAGACGCAATGAATGGGAGCAGATGTTTAAAGCCGGTGTCTGCTTATTTTATCGTGCTATCGGGCGCAGGCTGTACGATTTGTTCTGCACATATCAGCTCAGTTTCGTCGCGTTGTTCTCTTTTAGTAACAAATCGTTGAGCTAACGCTTGTTATACACCTGCGCGCGAAGGGATTACGATCGGTCGCGATCGCTGCCAGCTTAAATACAACTACCTAGATGATGTGCTTCCTGTTTTGATGTGCAGCTTTTTAGATGTAATAATTTTCTTTGTACAAATGTGATCGTATTTCCTGAATCCATGTTTTTTTGTAATGTTAAGGAGACGCGAACGCATATACCTCTAGCCAAGCGTAATGTCCGCAGCAACAGCAGTTGGAAGAGATTTTTGTAGCATGTATGTAAAGTTCGTACATGTAAAACGAAAGAGATGGCCGAGTGATGGAAATAGTAAACTTTATATGAAGAACTAAATAAAGCTATTTAACAGATTTCATTTAAAACAACACAGGGTTTATATTTCTGATTATCCGAAACTTAATGTCTCTCTCTCTCTCGGTTGACTTGTTTTTATCTGTTGGTAAATTTTGGATTTGTAATATTACATTATGCATTATGCAGACATATTTTTGAACTAAATTTTATGAAACTAAAAACACGCGAATACTCGATGCTCGTCTCGTTTTATCGCCGCGTCTGCACTCCTTCCACCACGGTCAAGCTTTGTTTACATTAACTCTGAACTGTCATCACACAGCTTGCGTTGGTATTGGTGAAATGCTGCTTGTTGATACCGCTACTGGGAGTGATTACATTTCATCAGATCGTTTTTTTTGTCTGCAATTGGCAAAAAGATTGTTGTTTCGATGCGAGTGTTTGCCTGTTTCGCCTTCGAAATACTAAAGTTTTAATCGTGCATATCAGCCATGGCCACGAAAAACATCTTCTCCAAGCATCTTCCGAACGTGAAGCTGGCCACTCGCTTCGATGCAGATGGTAACGAAATTCAGGTAAGTGTATCTATTGCTGTGTACGGAGCCCACATTGTACTGAACCCTATATTGCCGCTCCACTTCAGGTTGAAAAGCGTGAAGATGAAGAGCAAAAGCGGAAGGAGCAAGACATTATCGATACGCTCGTGGGAGCCGGATACTACCGGGCGCACATACACGGTCTATCGTCCTTCGACAAGATAGTGGGCGGTATGACCTGGTGCATCGAGGCCTGCGACTATGACGTCAACGTGGATCTTTTGTTTCACGAAAACCTAACCATCGGCCAGAAGATGTAGGTATCGAAAGAATCCGTACAAGTTTCTGCTCCGTGTATCACTTACACAGCGTCTCCCGTGTTGGCAACCCCCCACAGTGCTCTGACGGAGAAAATCGTCGCCGTGTTGCCGCGCATGAAATGTCCCTTCCTGATCGAACCGCATCAGATACAGGGGCTGGACTTTATCAACATTTTCCCTGTGGTGCAGTGGCTGGTGAAACGGTCGGTGGAGAACCGCAGCAAAAAGGCGGACACGCTCCGGAAGCTTGCCTCCACACAGTTTCAGAACCATTTTACGCTGGACTCGGATCGGGAGCTGCAGCGGCTGCGTGTGAAACAATTGGCCCATCTGAAGGCAATCGAATCGAAGTATCTGCCGAAGCGGCAGTTCAAGCTACGCAAAGCAGCCGGTGGCGGATGGATACCGGTACGGCCAAAGGATGCACCGGAACAGGAACATCCCGATGGTGCGCCAGCGACGGAAGGTGAAATGGAACAGGAGGAGGAGCTGGAGGATGAGGAAGAGGTTTCATTGTCCACAGAACGGGAGGTAGGCTGCTTTACTTTATTGGAATTTAAGTTTTACATTATCTTTTATGAGTTTCGTTTTATTTATTTATTTTTTAGATTAATTTTGACATTTTGTTTAAAAGCATCGCAAGGGAGGTAATTTTGTTTCTTTCTATACCTTGTGAACATATGCTTTAATTTATCTTTCCTCGAATACATTTCAGCACAATATTCCAATAGAGCTTACGGACGCTGATCAATCAGCTTTAACGAAAAAATATGACGACATCAAGCAGAAACTTCCGCCACAATCGGTGGAGCATGTGTCCGAACGCAACCGTATTAAAACACAGTTGGCCCTGAAGCTTGCTCTGGAGAAAAAGCTTGAACACGCTCGCAACGAATGTGATCAGCTACGCAACACGGTGCAAGAAGAAGAGCAGCAGTTGCAAAGTGCCAGCGACCACAAGGAAAGTCTCGAGGAAGAAATACGAAATCTCGACAACCTGGAAATTACGGACGATAATCAAAAGTGTGTAAACATCGCAACCATCGGACTTTAGAATGCATGCTAATGCTGCTTTATTTTGCAGAATTCTAGATCACGTCAAAGAATTGGTGTTAAAGAACGAACGAATGAAGAAACAAGAAACGCAGTTTAAGGAAAATTGTAAAAAGGAGTTGGTTGAATTACAACAAAAGATTGAGTGAGTAGCAAGCTTAAAGTAGCTCTTCGTATGCTGTAATTAATAATGTGCAATTTGTGGTTTTAGGAAAGCGGAAACATCAGACCCGGATGAGGATATGGTGGAGCTTCAGAGGCAATTAGATATGGAGCAGGAACGATTAAAGTCGCTCCGTCTGCAGCTGGCAAAGAAGAACCGATCTTATGTAGCCGTTAAACGTCAATTAGACACAATTCCCGATCGCACGGAGTTGGCCCAGTACCAGAGAAGGTTTCTAGAGTTGTATAATCAAGGTGAGAAGTTGTATTTCTACCGCATTCGATATTCTAACCCACCTGGCTCGGTTCTTTCCAGTCAGTGCCAAGCACCGTGAAACGAAGCAATTCTACACTCTGTACAACACACTGGATGACACCAAACTCTACCTGGAGAAGGAAATATCGCTGCTTAACTCAATCTACGAGAACTACGCAAACGCCATGCAGACCCCGCACTCGCGCGAACAATTTGTGCAGCAATTTGAAACCATCGTCGAAGGCATACGTGCGACAAAGATTAAGCTGAAGAAAAAATGCGACGACGAAAAGGCCAAACGCGATGGGCTGAACGCACAGCTGCTTTGCCTGGTTGAACAGCAGCGCAAATACGCAGCCACGGTCAAACAGCTCACGATGGAGTGTCAACGAAACGAGGCCCTCATGCAGCACCTGAAAGCGCTAAAGACTGCTCAAACCTCTCAAACGCAGCAACCGTAAGCCATCGGAGATCGCTCTGAAGAAAGTTAGCATTCCGCACGTCCACTCACTCGCGGTGCGCAGGTTTAGAAGCCCGAGAATATATACTCCAATTACTTTATCCGATCAACGACTAGCTAAGGTTTTATTTAGCCTCCCTTGGAAGCGTCTGTGCTTTCCGGTGGCTGCGGTACTTCACGCAATCTTTGCATTTTAATTTCTCGCTCGACGTAGTAGTTGAGGTCTCGAAGCGGGTGGTAGTAATTATGCACAATCTGCGATCCGACGAACATGGAAAGCAAGGAGGCCGCCATGAAGGTCAGATACTGTCGCATGGGAACACCGGCTGGCATGATTATACACCGACTTGCACAATCTTACTCCCGTGGAATTGGTTCCAGCTTATGCAGACGTAGCCTTTCTTCCACGATTTCTTTCGCCTGGCGCTTCTTGAATGTATTATCTGCGGAATAGATGATGGTTGATCAATACGTAAACTTGAATGTTTTGTATTAACTTGCTTACAAAAATTAGTTTCTCCCACGCGCCAGTGGATCATAGAAAATTCCAACGCTGCTCCGAGCCCGAAAAATATTGGCAAAAACCGGTAGATGCCGAACGTCTGCTTACCGGGCCATCGGTCCAAAAACTGCTTCAACGTACTGCTTTTCCGGACAATCATTTAAAACGATTGAATTAGCACGACATCGATCAGCAGCGGCTATGATAAATTTTAAGCAACACAAAATTGTGTCAACTTTTTACATAATTCCTTGTTGTGACATTCGTTCTGCATGTTTCTGACAGTGTATTTTATAAATAAAACTCCAGATTCGTTTCTACAGGATGCCTTTGTTACGATCCCACAGGGGCGAATCAATCACAACATTGGGCTGTCAAAATTGTCAATTTTGCCAGAGAGGGGTTGTGTTTGCACGTGTTTCTTGTTGTGCCTCAAATTAAAACTCTTTTTCAGTGTATTTTTGTAAAAAAAATACAGAACATCACGATGGAAAGCGACGATGATTTCGACCATCTGATCGCCAACAACGTCAGCGAGCTGAGAACCGAAATGGTCAACGCGAAAACGTCCGGCGGGGCTGATGAATCGTCCGATGAAGATGAAGTGTCGGTCAAATCGGAAGTAGAGGACGAGGAGGAAGATGCCGGAACGACGATGATTGCGGCAACAAGCGCAGTTGATTCAACCCTCGATGTGACCATCAAATCGGAGCCTGAATCTAGTGACGAAGATGAGCAGGATAGTGCCGGGAAAGAAGCTCTTATTTCCAGGTACCTAAGCGTTCTCCGGTCGAAGGATATTGGGTCGGACGCGTCGTCGGATGAGGAATCGATTAAGTCAGAAATCGACGACGAAGAAGTTTCTATAAAATCAGAAAATGATGACGAGGAAGGTTCTATAGAATCGAAAAACCTCGACGATGATATCTCCGTAAAATCGGAAACCGAATCAAAACGGTTGGACGCAGAGCGAAGTGAGGCGAAAGACGATAAGCCGGGAAGGGTAAACTTGGCCGTTCCCACGAAGAATCTAAAGAAAAAAGAGAATAAGAAAACGAAACCCCTGAAAAATGAAATCGAAACAGGCAAATCGGCCTCCCAGGGGAAGAAGCAAAACGAGAAAGAGAGTAGAAAAATGAACCCCAAGGATAGTGTGCACGGAACAGGCGAATCCACAACTGACGATAAAGAAAAGAACACCGAGGAAACGAAGCTTTCACGTTTGGATAAACGAAAACTGGCCAAAGTTGAAGAGAAAGCATCTCTTTCGTATCAAGAGATGAAGGCTTTAAAGAAGCAGGTTCGATTCGAAAAACTGAAAGAGAAAAAAAAGAAAAGAATCAAAGCAAAACCCAAATCCCAAGAAGAGCTAATCGAAAAACCGGACACACTTAAAGAAAAAGAGCTCATGTCGCTAGTATTCGGCGGGAAAACGCAAATACTTTCACAGCTAACGAAGCAAGAACGTAAAGATGCTACTATGGAAGCGCCCAAAGACGCAGCGAAGGTAAAACCGGTCAGGAGAAAGGCAAAATCCAATACCAAGCGAAAGGCCGTCTGGCACGATTCGGATGATGACGACGTGGACGATGTGGCCAACATGAAGCGCAACAAGTTCAGCTACCAGGAGCTACCGGACAAGCTGACGAACGACCGGCGCCGGAAAGAGTTCGAACAGATCGTCGGTAAACCGAAGTGGGCGGATTTGGACCGCGCCAAGGAATTGGACTCCGACGATGAGATGCTGCGGACGGTGGGTCACGTTGTGAAGGGCAGCGCATCGCAGGGCCTGCCGAAGGATACGATCGAGTTGAAGAAGCTGAAAGATTTGAATCGCGAAACGAAGGGAGAAGGTGAGATCAGCTCCATCAACTTTCACCCGACGTCGATGGTTGCGGTCGTCACCGACAAGCGCGGGTTTGTGTCGATTGTGGCGGTGGATGGCGTGCGGAACGAGAAGCTGCACACGATCTGGCTGGAGAAGATGCGTGTCGTCTGCTGCCGCCTAACACCGGACGGCAACGAGCTGATTTTCGGTAGTTTTCGCAAGTTCTACCACGTGTACAACCTGATCAGTGGAAAAAGCGACACAATCAAGATACCGGAAAAGGAGACGTGGATGATGAAGAACTTCCGTTTGTCAAGATGCGGCAAGTACCTGGCGTCGGCGGGCGATTTCGGTGAAGTGCATCTGATGAGCGCCAAGTCGAAGGAGGTGCTGCAAACGATCCAACTGCGCTATCCCTGTCAAGCGATGGATTTCACGCCTGATTCACGGTACCTGCTGTGCCACAGCAACGACACGGAGGTGTCCGTGTACGGAGTTGACGAGAAGCGCATCGTGAACGTGTTCCATGACGAAGGATGCGTCAACGGGTCGTGCATAGCTGTCTGCCGCGGGGGACAATTTGTTGCCACCGGCAGTAGACAGGGCATCGTGAATATCTACGCGCTGGACGCAACGCTAAAGGAAAAGCAACCGGTGCCACTGAAAACGATCAACAACCTGACGACCTACATCGATTCGCTTGCGTTCAATGCAACGTCGGAGCTGCTGGTGATGGGATCGTCGACCGTGAAGAACGCGGTCAAACTGATCCACATCAAGAGCGGGACCGTGTTCCGTAACTTCCCGATGCAGATGGCCAACCTGGGTCACGTGACGACGGCAGAATTTTCGCCCTCCGGAGGATACCTGGCGCTCGGCAACAAGCAGGGTTCCGTTTCGCTGTTCCGGGTGATGCATTATGTAAACTACTAATCGTCGAAGAATAAACACGTACACTTATTTCACCTTGAAACGAATGAGTGTATTGTAGCTTACTTTCCTAGAAATCATCCATATCCATCACCGCCACCTGGTTCAGGAACTTTTTGTACAGCGCCATAAACTGGGCCACGAACGCCTCCAGGTGGAAGATGTGCTTGCTGCCCCGCTGCATCCGATGGTCGTACAGTCCGGCGTACGCGAGCGTCTGCGTTTTCAGACTCATGTCGCAGTTCTTCACCAGGATCTGCACCAAACCCTTGAAGATGATGTCGGGCGGGATGCCCTGGGAGAGCAGCTCGTACAGACGCTCGCGCACCACCTCCATCCGCTGGGGCGTTTGCTCCTGCACGATCATGTTCGCCGTTTCCTTCAGGTACGTCTGCCAGTCCATGTCGGGAATCTCCTGGTTGGCTGTGAACGGGTACTGCATTACCTTGCACGCTTCGAGCGACAGTATGGCGCGGCGTAGATTACGTTCCGATTTCTGCGCTATCCGTACCGCTAGCTCGGGCGGGATGTGAAGGCTCTCCTTTTTGCAAATGGACTGGGGTGGGATGAAGATAACATACTAAATAATGTGGATATGAAAGAAATTCCGCCTTGCTTACGTTCATAATGGACACAATTTCATCCTCCGTCGGGGCCGAGACGCGTATTCCCAGGCAACGGCTCTTCACCGCGGGTATGATGCGAGAGGTGGAGTTGACGCACAGAATCAACCGGCACGTTGCCACGTACTTTTCCATCGTGCGACGTAACGCGTGCTGTGCGTCCTTCGTCAGTTCGTCCACCTCCGAGAGCACGATCGTCTTGAACTCCCTCTGCCCGGACGGGTCGATCTGCTGCGTTTGGGCGATCTGCTTGATCATGTCGGTGATGACGACCCGGTCGTAGATGCCCACGTCCGACGGGTTCACCTCGATGTGGTAGTTGCTGCTGACGGTCATGATTTCGATCTTCTTGTTGGACGGGGTGGTAAAGTTCATCACCTCGTTACGCAGTCGCTCGACCCCGGTGCCGTACAGCTCGCGCAGCAGGCAGATGATGCGCGTTTTCTTTCCAGCCCCGGACGGTCCGTAGAACATCAGATGCGGAAAATCGCCCTGGGAGCAGAGGTTGATCAGCTGGTTTGCCTGCGATTTGTGGTAGTCAAGCCTCGAGAGCTCCCGCGGTCGATACCGATCAACCCAGAGCGCCATCGCGGTGCGTGGAAATTACACGGAAACACAGGTTTTATGCAGAAGTTGTTGGGAAAATTGTTTTGCTGTGTTGCTTGTTTGAAAGTGTTGTGAAGTTGGCGCGAAATGATGTTTGCTCGGAGCGGCTCAAGTGACAACTGCAGGGACTCCCTTCAGAAATGGCTCGATAACAATATTTACTGAAAAAACACATTATCAAAAATTACGTTCGATGATGCAAAATCTCATTCCTTAAATAAGTCCTGCATTTTGTCTTAACACCATCGTATTATATTCGATTTGGTAAATTAATTAATAAAAGTAAAACATAAAATCATAGACAACATTTACCCACTGTGCGACAAAAACAAAGCTGTCACTTTCGGTTGACATATCGCTGCCCGGGCGTGCACGTGAAAAAAAAACACCAAAAAGCCGGTTGTTTTCTGTATTTTGCTGACGAAAACGTTGAAATCTCACCGGAAATTTACTGCCTAAGATGGCCACGGACCACAAGATAAACGTTTCTGTATCGTTATACCTTGACACTGCCCACGATCTGGTGAGGGAGATCGAAAGTGCCTCGAAAGTGAGCTGCAGCTCCGTGACCGTTCCGATCGTGCACTGGAACTTTAGTCGCGAATTCGTGCGGGAACCCCTACGCTCCAGGCATGGCCCGTTCACCCGGTCGGATCTGCTACTCTCGTCGACGCAGTGGCTGAACAGAGTGATTTGTCGGATCGGCGATAATTTACACCTCGACTCGCCGATCGATCACATCCGGCGGCAGGCAGAGCGAACGATCCGGCAGGAGATGTCGTTCGCCGAGCATCTGGTGCAGAACGGGTACCTGTACACCCGGCTGGGCGGATCCAACTGTAGCAACTTCGCGCGTACTGTCGGTTGCACCATGTTCAAGGGAACACTGCTCGTGGAAGTGCCCATCTCGAACCCGAAACTGACGCAAAATGGTTGGCGCCGTGACGTGCCGGACGAGGAACAGACGGTGGAAAACCCGTGGAGCTGGTGGAACACGTTCCGCTCGCATACGGACTACAATTCGTCGATTAAGGTGGCCCTCGAGCTGACCGCGGACGTGCCGACGAAGGATGAAATCTACCGCTGGCTGGGTGAACCGGTCGATGCCATTGTGCTGCCCGCGAATATCTTCCTGACGAATGCCAAAAACTATCCGGTGCTCTCGAAGGCGCACCAGTCGATGCTGACACTGTTTTATCGCACCTTTTGCTGCCATTTCATTCTGAAGGCCAACCCGGCTGATGGCCACGTGGCGCATTACGTCGACTACATCAAACACATCATCCGGCACAACTACGTGAAGGACCCACTGCAAGGGTACGAAGACTTGCTGCAGATCCCGCTCCAACCGCTGTACGACAATCTGGACAGCTTCACGTACGAGGTGTTCGAGAAGGATCCGGTGAAGTACATCTACTACCAGCGAGCGATCGAACAGGCGCTGCTGGATCGCGTGCCGGAGGAGGAGCGCGAAACGACGACGACGATCATAATGGTGGTGGGTGGCGGGCGTGGACCGCTGGTACGTGCGGCGCTCAATGCTTCGGTGACCGCGGAACGTAAAGTGAAGGTGTACGTGATAGAGAAGAACCCGAATGCGATCGTGACCTTGACGGCGCACATCAACGAGCTGTGGCGGGATCGAAACGTAGAGCTCATCTCGACGGATATGCGAGAGTTTAACCCGCCGGAGAAGGCCGACATCATCGTGTCCGAGCTGCTGGGATCGTTCGGCGATAACGAGCTCTCGCCCGAGTGTCTCGATGGAGCGCAGAAGCATCTGAAAGCCGACGGCATCAGCATTCCGTGCAAATCAACCTCCTACATCAATCCGGTGTTCGCGTCCAAGGTGTACAATCAGGTGCGCATGCTCGAGCGCAGCCCGCACTGGAAGGATCGTGTGCTCTCCTCGCGCCATATGGAGCAGGCGTACGTGGCCTACCAGAAGAACGCGTACCACATCGACAATCCGCAGGCGCTGTTTGAGTTTGTCCACCCGAACCGGGACAGTGATCCGATCGACAACAGTCGCTACAAGTCGGTGAGCTTCCGTGCGGCGCTCGATTGCGTGCTGAACGGCTTCACCGGGTACTTCGATACGATCCTGTACAAGGACATCATGCTCAGCATTCACCCGTTCACGCACACCGAGGGGTTGGCCTCGTGGTTCTCGATGTTCATCCCGCTGACCGATCCGGTGCAGCTGAAGGAGGGTGACGAGATTACCGTGCACTTCTGGCGCTGCGTCGCCTCGCACAAGGTGTGGTACGAGTGGAGTCTCAGCTCGCCGGTCGTCACGCACGTGCACAACGTCGATGGCCGGGGGCAACCGATCTGGCAGTGAAACCATATTACCTCTCATGACTACTGCGACCGCGTAACGGGTTTGTTATCATTGCTTCAAAGAAGTTAAGTAAGGACATACATAATAATAAATATCTCTTCATACGAACGGATTTGGCTTGTACAGCAGTTGATGTTAATTTTCTTTCAATTCTTTAAATTTTAATCTTCTTCCTTTTTGCGAAGGAGGAAGCTATACCATTCATAGAGTCTGGAACGTAAAAGCTGAAAATCTGGTATGCTGTTCAAAATAGACACAAATTGTTACCGGTTAACGATTGTGCCCTCACGTTTTGTTTTGATGTTAATTTCCAACTTAATTTTGCTTTTGTTTCCAACGGCGGTTTGAAGTGAGCTGAAAGGGAACGGCGAAGAAGGCAACATCGAATGTAGAATAGCATCTGCACATCCGAAAGATCGAAATTTAAGTTAATATCAACCCCCTAGATCATTCATGTACTTTTTTCCAGATCATTCACAGAAAGAGAAAAGAAAGTAGGGAAGGAGATCGGAACCCTATAGAAATAAAAATAAAAATTCAAAATATTTAAATAAACCAAAATACAACCCATTAGATCAAAACAAATTCACATTTTCTTCTCGTTTGATAGAATTCAGACTAGAACCTCGCATGGATCAAAATAATTCGTCAAGGTCCTATTGGTGTAAACATGAATGGTTTTTATTGTAGTTTATCATTAGGGTGTAGTGTTTCCATATGGATTTGTAACACCTGTAATTGTATCTTTTAAATATTTCTGATAAAATTTCAGATCATATAGCATCAAACACGTAAAATGGAACATAACTTTAAATAAATCAAATTGTGCATACGCCTACTAGGGACAGTAGCCGTGCACCAAACAAAGTGGCCTACTGTACATTCTAGTCTTATTAAAAAATCCTCCGAGTTTTCTTTGAAAGTAGATTTTGTTCACGATTGTTAAGTAATAAACAATTAATATGCTTTGAACAAAACATGTAGGTTCTTTGGAGGATTAGCAAATATAGCAGAGTTTGTATGACAAGAAATGACGTAAACACAGCTATCCCAATGCCACAGTTTCCTCTCCAAATCATCCACAAGCTTTTAAATAGTTTTCTTTTATTGCATCTTATGGGGTACCTCAACGCTAATTTCAGATTGAATCAAAAATTAGGACGCGTAATTACGGCACACTAGTCCTATTGCATCCACCAAAACCGGATAGTCAGTATTTGCTAGGGGATCACGGTCCAACCTCAAGTCCGGTATCGGATGCATCGTGTATTCGAAGTACCGGTGCCCGCAGGCGATGCACTCTGACCAGGCAAACGGATGGCGATACGACCGTTTAGTTGTGCAACGACGCCATATCGCACGGAACCCGTTTACAACTTTAAACCCATTCTCTGCCCATTCTGCAGCCAGAATCAGATCACCGCGCCACCGATGAGGATAACGCGGCTAACGAGTAAAGGTTCGATGGCGTCGGACGAGTAAAGCGCACGTTGGCACGGACGAACCGGAAACAGGGGCATGCATACTTCAAGCGGTGCGCACGTACGCACCCACCGGGCAGTGCCTGGCGGAGGGGGTCGAGCCTTCCGCCGAACCCGGTGGGAAACGTTACGCTGATAATGGATAGCACCGTGCCGTTTTCAACACTTTACGAGTGTTATCGTTGCGTCGTCCGGAACCACCGGGAAGCGGCACGTTGGGTCGGTGGGGTAGTCTTGTCGCGCGCGTAAAAAAGTGCGAGAGCCTGCACGGCCTGCTGGCGCCTGAATGGTAGGCAACGCGGAATGCACACGGCTGTGGATGGGACGGGACGCGCCTGCTTTACGAAGCCGGAGGCGTGCGAGAGCCGGGTGGCGCTGTGTGTGTGTGTGTGTGTGTGTGCTCTGTGCGAGACGAGAGAACCGAGAGAGTGAGAGAGCAGCACCGAACAACGGCGGCGACGTGTGGGAGATGCTGCGCGCACGCTTGAGATCGAAATCGTGAATCAGTTCGGTTTCATCATCATCATCATCACCGTCATCGGTATCATTCAGAAAAACGCCTCCTCTCCTGCACTGTCTGGCGGTTCCGTGGTGTCGGTGGAGTTGGCGGTGGGTGGCATCCTCGCAGTATCCCGCTCACTGTTCGTTTGCGCTCTCGGTGCGCCACAGAGCCACAACATCATCCTGCTAGACTCTCCCGAAGCGCACTGACTGTCTGTGCGTATGCGGGTGTGTGCGCGTCCCGAAGGCGCTTGGTAGGGACGGTGAGTTATTCGGCTTCCGATCCGAATCCGAGCCCGCGGCGTAATGATGATCCTCGTTCTTTCTGAATGAAGCGACGATGGCACCGAACCCAGTCCCAGTCTCCGATAAACAAACAATCGCATCGGTAGCAGGCACGCCGGTGCTCATCGGTGCGTTTCCGCGGCAGTGCTCACAGGGGGACCGTCCAAGCCGTACGCGGACGTGCCGTACGCGGTCACAGTGATAACAAGGGGAGGGCAGGGCAACGCAACGAGCAAACAAACGAAAAACAAAAACACCTTCTTCTGTGTGCTCGACTACAACGGTTTCGTGACTTCGCGCAAAAACTCAACCGGCGAAAGCGCCTGAAAGGTAGGCTAACCGCATTGATTCGGTGAAAACGGTTGCGAATTGAATTGAAACTACGGAAAGATCATAAAATACGCGCTAGGTGTGATAGGAAATCGGTGTCCTGAGGTGAACGCATCGTGTGAATCTTGTGCTGCGATTGTGGTGGCTCATTGTGGTGGCTTTGCATATGATTTGGTGTTGGAAAATTCCGTCAGAAAAACCTACACTTTAAACCCCACAACGAAGAAGTGTGTATGTGCTGTGCATAACGTCCCGTTCAAGTGCTTTTCTTACCGTTTTCTCGAAGTGCATCATCAACCCGAACGCGGGTCGTCTTTCCTGTCCGTTGTTTTGTGGTGAGTGCTGCAACTAAACCAAGGCCACGGGTTGTAACGCAGTTCTCCGGGGCCTGTCCTGTCGGTGCCTGAAAGCAGCGTCAAATTGGTATAAGTGCAACCGCGAACCACTCTCGGCCCACCCCTCCCCCACCTCAATGGGAAAGGGGCTCAAATTTATTGGAGAAAGCGCAACACAGAGCAGTGGATAATTAAATGCAACATAATGAACTTCTCGAAGGAAGTGGCAGGTTGCGAACGGCCGTGCGCCTGTGTTCTCCACCGTCCGGCTTCCGGCGCTTGCTGGTGCCCTGATGGTGTGCTGAAAGCAATCTAACGAACCACGCGCAGGGTAGTGTTTCACGGGGCCAGCTGAAACCCACTCCGGGCAGGCGAGTGTGGGCTAGAAGTTGGCTAGAAAATTTATGTACCACCCAGCCGAGCGATTCCGCTGGTGCCGGAACGGGGTAAAAACACTACGCAAAAGTGAGTCGCCGTGTTCGAAGTGAAATTTTGTTTCCAAATTCCGTGCTGAAAGTTTCCCCCGTGCGGAGAAGAATTTCCCACCGCCCACCGCCTCTCTCCCCCCTTCCACCCACCCACTCAGCCAGTGGTGTCCGTTTCGTGAGCGCCAGTGAAGTGTGGCGCCGAGTGAAAACAGGTGAAACTTGTTGATTAACTTCAGCAGGGGGTCCAGATTAAACAGGAAATGAAGACGAGTTGTGCGAGCTCGGACTCGTTTCGGTCCCATCGTTGTGCGTGTCCCAAGCTGCTCTGGCGTGAGTGAGTGAAGTGAAGTGACGTGAGTTGCTGCTGCAGCCTGGTGAGTGGAATTAGTAGTGTGGGGCAGCATCTGGATACACGCATCCGGAGTAACCGCATCGAAGTGCAACGTTGCAGGTAGGTGCACATAAACACATCGATCAAATGTGCTCGGCTGGCATCAATCATTATTATTTTGCTCACATGCTAACGCCGAAAGGTGAGATGGGTCTGATTTATTGGCATTTCGTTCGGCTTGGCCCATCGGCGAATCGGTTGGTGTGATGATGATTTAATTATCTCTCTCTCTCCCTAGCATTGCTCTGTAATCGTGGAACGGCCATTGATCACTTCATAGTGCAGAGTGCAGCTCACGCGCTGCACGATTTGCAAATGTCGGATCAATCAAACTGCCATTCAGTCGTTTCGATGGAAATGGTTCCAGTGTGGTCAGCTTCTAGATAAAGATTAATGACGAATGGGCTTCGCCATGGTATTTTAACCGGTGATGTACAGGGATTTTGTTTACTTCTTTTAATGTCACACTCAAAGTACTATTTTCTTTCAATGTCATTTGCATTATATTGCATTATATTGCATTAGAAGGACATTTATAAAAATAGCTTTTCCAGGATTATTTTTTAATGAGGTATCACGTTAGGCTTTAGACTTTTTGTACAAATGAAACGACGTATACTATAGAATGAAAAAAAATCTACTGATTTATTCTTCTATTAGCCTACTGTGATCACTGTTAACAGAGAGAGCTTTTGAAATTCTGTACTTA
>KB673090.1:1637957-1653367 GCA_000349145.1 Anopheles dirus
TGCCACACCTTTCAACGCCGCAAAGCACATGCCACACTTGGTAATCGAAAATTGAATAACCACAAAAACTGACTATAACATCAAACAATTTCATAAGCTATAGGACTGATATGTATGGATACAGGTATACAATCTGAAATAAGACTAGAATTTATTAAATTTATGTAACTTTATTTATAATAAAGCCGTATGGTGTGTTTTGTGCGGAGAACTCACAAGGACTGTTACATGTATTTATGTATTTTGGATATCAATGTTGAACAATTTGGAAAATTAGGTGAGCTAAATAAATCAATAATCTTAAGGATTATGAACATATTTCTCCGTAAGACCCTGCTTCACTGGATCCAGCCAAGTAACTGATTGTTTTTTGCGCTTCATGCCGAAAGGGTCATTGGCGAACAACTCGGCGCGTCATCGTTTCATACCGGATGTTGTTCTCTCGGCATTTCTGGAGGATCAAACAAACTTTGCTCCCAAATCAAATTCGAAATAAAATATCCTTTTTGTGTCTAATAAGTTGTTGGAAAGCCCTTGAGTCTCGTTTTGCGCAAATATATCATTGGACACCACCGGTAGTTTTCATCGTTATGACCCAATCATCTAGCATATGACCCAATGATTGCCTTGCAAACAGTTCGCTCGGGTAGGCAAAGCAAAGCACTCCAACGTGCCTGTTGCGTTCACCCAGTGCCACTGTTTCGCTCGGAGTTGCTCATTAGTTAATTAAAGTTTTCCTATTTCTACTCGAACCCCGACCCGCCTCTCGAGAACTCGAGAACGCTCTGTTGACTGAGCAGTAGCAGCAAACTTTCGACTGGCTTTCGATGATCGCGGGTGTCACGGAGACATCTTTGCATTACCGAATGTTCTGAGCGGGCAAATGTCAAGCGCTTGCTCCACGGATGCGAGAAAGGTCAGTTCCAGGGTGTTTCGCAGGGTGAGCTGCGATACAGCGGACATAACATTTCAAACTTTCAACACAACAAGGTGTGCTGGCCGCACGATTATATGGTCGCGACTGCAAATGAATGCGTGTTCTCGAAGTTGGGGGCCAATTGGTCGGTCTTACACGGGAAAACAACATGCGAACCGGACAACACTTGTCGGCCGGTGCACTCCAATGGTAAATTGGTGTTGACCGCTGCGCTATTTGCAGCAGGCAGCTTTGGCTAGCAGCGTGTGTCCGACGAAACGACGGCTGCCATGGACTCGATGCTTGATGTTTTGCCCCGTGCGTCCTGTGTCGTAAATTATGTACACAAACACACCGACGGGGAGTCTAAATGCAGGGAGACGACCGGCTAAACACCGTGCTATAGCACGCGCTGGTGGCGCTCGGTCCCAGTGGCCGCTGAGGAGGGAAGAGCATTGAAAATGATTTAAAACGGTAATTAGACGCCATAATTTATGGTCATCGGATAAGGCCGTGACATCGCGCTGGAACCTGTCAAGGGGTGGCACAACAACCGGAGATGATTTTCTCCCGGGGAAAGCATTCTTCCGCGGGCGAGTTGGATTGGTTGCTCGGACCGGTGATTGACTCCCACGGGGGTGTTGTCGGTAGGAGCTGTGCTGCTCGGCTTGTTTCCGCTTGCGAGTAGTTTGTTTATTCCATTGTTCGATCACATCACTTCCGACAGCCGCCAACGTCCGCGCAACGGTCCACGGCCGTTCTCACGAGAACAGATAATTAAGAGGATCCTTCATTTGGAAAATGTCACGCTCAGTCCACGTCCGGCGGGAATCTGTTCCGTCCGGAACACGTTGGAGGCGGCCAGAATGATGGCTCGGATGAGGTACGATTAAAAATGGATAATGGACTACACTGAACCATCACAGGCAAAGCGTTCCCAGACATCCGAGAAAACATCCGTCGCTAATGCTCCTTTCATTCATCGGTTCGTCTGCAGGTCGGCGTTCGCGGAAACTTTGAAACATTTTTCAAGAAAGTCGGGAGGGCAAAAAAAGACAAACAACTCTGCATTTTGGACAAGTATCCACTGCGATACTTGTCTGCCTTTTTCTGTTCGGCTACCGCCCGAAAGCCAGACCATGGTGAAACAGATGTTTTCTTTTGCCTGGATCCACATAGCTGGCAATTAAATTGGCTCGTGATGAGGACCCGCGGGCAGTTTGCTTTAATCAGATTTTGGTTGACATTATGCTTAGGCAAAGCACACAAATCTGGCACGAACAAGACGAGCAATGCTGGCGGCGTAGCCGTCGTGTTCTCGGCTTTTTTTTGCGTTACTGTGTTATTACGGATGAATATACTTCACAGTGCAAAACGAATTAGTGATTCAAGTAGGTGCAAGAAATTCCATAGCTATAGGGAAGTTGTGATCATCACACAATGAGATGTAAATAATTGCAATGTGAAAAAAGTGATATTGATAATATATGAAGCTAAACGAATTTGTGACATCCACAAATAACGGCAAAAAGTAAAAATACGATGAGAGTTAACATATGTGCTGCAAAAGGAACACAGACTTCAAGGAGTATTATTTAAAGTTGCTGGATAGGAAATGGAAGCAGTTCGTTTTTAAAGTACAAAGTTCAAGAAGACTAATGAAGCATTTTTGTTATTTTTTGGTAGTAACTTACAAATTTGTATTCAATTGTTGAACATCATAACTTGTTGATAACACCCATCTAGAGCATATTAAAGAATAAATGGAATGCAAATTTTCTCAAAATCGTTTTAGTTGATCAAAATCATTTAGTTTTAGCAATGATAATGCACGTAAAACACAAAAAGCTTTTTTAAGTCTTAGAAGATTTTTTGCATTTTTTTTTGCGCGGTACAGGACAAGCCAGCTAATACATCACATAAAGAGACAATCTCTGAAAATTTATGTAAAAGGTGTAGGTTATTTGTTTACACAATTATAGTTTTCATGGTCTACATTGTATTAATTTGTATTTTTTAAATTTATTAATCGATATATTCGAGCAATTCTCAGATAATTCGTAGTTATATTGTTATAATTGATTCGTTGTAGAGTGATCACCGTTGATTTTAATCATCCATAAAATACGAAGTCCTATACGATTTTTTAATTACATTACTACTGATACAGTTTCGTTATCTGGACCACCTATGTAGGTCCAAGCTTGAAATTTCTGTTTTTTTTTATCTACAAGCAAATATTTAACAATTCATTTGAGGATTTACCTACTTTTGGGGCTGATATGCCATGAAAAAAAGAAAGAGTTACTAGAGAAATGTAAAAAAGAGCAAAATCTGCGAATCATAACATTTCAAACTTTTGTGCTGGTCTCTCGATTACACTAAACTGCGAATCAAACATATTTTACATATTTCATATATTGGCGACTCATATGTTTAAAGCATAAACAGATATTATTTACTAAAAGTGTACAATATTTAAAAATCAAAATAGTTGTGTTACTGTACAAACTCTTTGCTGGGTATTTTTGTAGTAGGTTCTCTTTATTCTATTTGTCTAAAGTTTTCATTCGCTCAGGTTAACAAGATATACAAAACATCCACGAAAAAAAAAACAGATCCGGCTTTGTCCTCGTCACTGACATGACTAACTCGCCTTTATGTCTCTCTCTCTATCTCTCTCTCTCTCTCTCTCTCTCTCTCTTAGCCTGTCGCCGTTTCTCAAGCAACTTGTTCTTTCTCCAGCAAACTATTCGTTCCCAAGCAACCTATTCTTTTCAAAGCAACTAATTGGGATGCTGAAGTAACTGTCACCAGAACAAGTTGATATCTTCAGGTGCGTTCATAGTTACATAGTCCAAAAATGCATTCTCGCTCTAAAACTATTGGAAAAGTGGAATAATTCGTTAAAAACGCCAACTAAATGTACTTTTATGCATTGAATCTGGTTGGCTAAGATCGTCGAAAGCAGATACGGCTAACCATAGTATCGCATTGCATATTTATAATATGTAAAATGTAAATTACGTCAACTCTTGCTCTCTCAATGCACGCTAGTTTTATGCATTATTCAGTATTAGTTATGCTCATATCTTCTGAATATGGCGTGGTAGTTGATATTCAGCATCCAACAAAGAAAGAGATGTATGTGCAGCGCTTTCTGCTTGCATAAGGTGCAATATGAAACGCTAACCAAATTTTCATAGATTTTCGTTTCGAATTGGAAATATTAGCGTTGCCGAGCGAACGTGAAATAAGCATTCCTGGCGGTGAAGGAATTGGGCGCCGCGAGCATTGTAATCTGTGGAAAATATTCATGCTTACAGTTTCTGCCTATCTTTCGAGACCATTACCCAGTGCAATTGCACGAAACGAGCACAGGAAACCATTTTATACGTATCCGATGGTTCGAAACACGTTCGAAACAAAGTATGGAGAGAAAACAAAACCCGCGCTAGAGTAATGCTTGCTCGTGTTGATAAATTAAATTTAAAGCCCTGAATTAATGGATACGGTTTAGGCATTGACAGCCAGCGAGACACGCAAAACATTACACCATGACACTTTCCGCGAACGGCGCTGAACGCAATGCGTATCATTTTCATTCCCGCAGCTCGTTTCATTAGCTCGAAAAATATCATTTTATTGATATCTAATTTTACATCTCAACGCCACTTCAAAGGCAAATTCATGGTGCGTTTGTGCGCCACCTCGACGCGAAAGCGGATCTGGTGGAGGCGAAACATAAAAATTTGCTAGCAAAAAAGGACCGCGTCTCGGTTGAGTGAAAATCGCAAAGAAAATAGCCGCGGAGACATACGAAAGGAGAGAGAGAGAGAGGGAGAAAAAACAAGACACGCACGAGCTTGCGAGCCGCACACAACAAAACCATTCGCTTTCGGTTGGTTTATTTCGCTTCTCTTTTGCGTTGCCAGCGATTGACGATGCCTTCACCCGGGTTGCTTCCTTCCGGGTGACTTCTCGGGCGGCGAAGGTGGTGGGCTCCCGGTCCATCTAGCGTGCCATGTCAACGCGTCGCACTTTGTCGCCTCGGTTCGGACACACTTCGTACGCCGGAATCGATTGCACGTTCGAGAGAAAGAAGATCCGTCCCCAAGAAACTGTGTCTCGCAACAGCGCGAGGATTCGCCGCCAACGAAGTAGGAAGAAAGTAATACCGTAAAGAGCAAAAGAAGAAAAAAAAAACACTCGTCCGGAGCCGTCTCCAGGGCGTCGGCTCAACTTTTTTATGTGTATGTACACAAGTCCACACTCTCCCGTCACCTCCTCACGCGTCGTTATGTCGTGTGTCGCACCCATTTTCCGCTCCGCGTGTGTGTGTGTGTGTGTGTGTGTGTGTAGCAATAGGCAAACAAATCCAGCCGCGAGAAGCGGGAGCCCCGGGGAAAAGGAAATCAGCGGTCTATCAGCAAAAGGAGCAGCACGAACGAGCGAAGCGACGCCGGTGGCACTTGGCAGGCGCAACTTTGCTTCGACTCCCGGCGAGCCGATGGTAATTGAGACGGAAGCGAGTCGACTGCCGATGGACCCGTGAAAATGCGATCACGCGGTCCGCGGCCATCCAATCCAGCCGTTGACGGACAGCAACCGCGCCCGGTTTTGACACCAATCCATGACGGGCCGTGAGCTATGCCCAAGTCTCGAGGCACGATATCGAGCGGCATTATCCGGAGCAGTGGGGGGGGGGGGGGGGGGGTGCGACGCCGTCCACGGGCGCTGGGTAAATGTTTGTATATGATAATAATTTTTGTCACATCATTTTGAAATTAATACCACCATCGCCGGCCACGAATATCCCCTGCCGTTTAGGGTGGCAACCCACCCATGAGGTAGAATGGCGAAAGAAAATGGAATATTTACTACCCTCGTCCTTATTGGCACGGTCCGAGCACGGCAACAACACAACATGTGTGAGCGCCTACTTAACGATTTTGCGTCACCACATGGTTGCTAGGATAATTAAGGAACGCTGCGTATAGGACGGGTTTTTATCCCTGTGTTATTTGCTGTGCGAGGTGGCAGGCAATTAATATTTTCTGATTAGCCTCGGACACAGCACATGCGACAGGTTTTATATTAACTTTCGGGTTTTCAATAAAATTCATCCCGAAACACGTTTACGCCGGCGAGAAAGTTGTGTGAAATAAATAAAAAAGCACAATGGAGGCGCATGGTTGTTTTCAAATTGTTGTGTTTGACGAAAGTTTTTTTGCTTCATTTCTATCTTAAATACACTTTGGAAGGTTGGCTTTGCTGCGAAATAGGTATGAGGGTGCTTTTGAGGACCAAAACTCGAAATTGATTGACGAAAAGGGTTGAAGTGTTTTGCCATTTGATGAAAGATTTCATAACATTTGAGGAAAATATTGTTTATTTGACATGGATGTTACTTTTTCTATCATTTGAGAACCCACGTTTCCATTTCAACCTCTTTCATTTTAGACATTTCAGAACAGTCTGTAGGCAAGAAAGCCACAGAGTATTAAAAATATTATTTAATAATCACATAAAGATGTGTTTGGATATGGTGAAGAGTGAGGACGAAAATTCTCTTTAACTGCCTTCCGTAGCAGCAGTAGCAACGTCAGTAGTAGCAGTTTTGAATCTGTTGTTTTATGTGTTATTATATTTCTCAAACTGTGCACTATTCTTACTTTTTACTCGCCCTTTTTCATTATTAAATTCGTTCGATTACACGTTCACACTTTTCTGTCTTCATGCTTTGGTTTCTACTGCGTCTCTGTCTCACTGCTTAAGGCGTTACTCTATCTCGTCCTCTCAGCGTTACAATTGTGCACGTCCGCCAGGTTCGCTCATTCTCGTTTCATCCCCAGTTGGGATCCGTCGTCACAATGCGAAAAATGTCTTTCAAACAGTGTGTTGTATACATTCACATATTGTAGATGCAAGAAACGAATAAAGTAGAGAGCAGTTTCTTTTATTTTATTACAGATTATTCGAGGTTACGGTCGACACAATGGTTTGATTGCTACTGCATACTACTTCAAGCTAAAGACAAGGATATTAATATTTATAACAACATATTAAAATTATTATAGATTATTTGTATTTGGTCATATTAATCCACAATTTCAAAGTTATAGCAGGTTTTTGAACATTAAATATACTCTAAAGCTTTTGTGGCCATAACAGTCCACAAAGGACTGCCATAAGCAGAAGTTTGGGAAAATAATTTATGCATATATTGAATTAATGGATTAATAAAGAATAATTCAATAGTTTCCTCTCAACTTTAGGTAAATATGAACATATGGCTTTTGTCTCTAACTCAATCACTTAATGACGATCAAATTATACATCTGGTCCCAACGTTCCGTTGAAGTGCCCTAGATGACATTAATACCTAGACCTCAACTGTCCCTAGCGAACCTTGCGAATTATTGCGTAATGCGATGATTTCTAATTTTATCTTATTCTGAAGTCCTCCAGCAGTGCGACCTTTTCAGTGAAACCCTCCCACGATACCGGACGGCAAAAGGTTTCTCTGCCGCAATGATGACGCAATGATGAGCGTAAACCCATCCCCGGCCACGCGAGCGATAGTGCACATTCTGAGAAGGAATGTCATTTAACTGGTTATGCTCGAGTGCTTTGCAGTGCTGCCGAGTGGCAAAACTGCACGAGAGCGTCTCGAAAACGAAACACAATTTACCATTTTCGCCGGCGTACTTAAAGTTGGCGCCACTCGCCGGCACCCAACGGAATGCCGGGAAGAGGGTGCCCAGCAGCGGCACAGCATGGTAAATGTTTGTTAATTAATTTCAAATTGATTTTTGACAGTCATTAGCATTGGCGTGACATTCGCGCGACAGTGCTGAGATGGAACCGGCTCGTACCCGTAATTCGGCGGGTCAGAGAAGCCGGCAACGCACTGCTCGACGGATCTAAGGGCGTGCCGGCACCGGAAAGGGACTCCTTAAGTTGGGTTCGAGCAGTCGCAGCGTCGCAAGGGCTTGCGAACGTGTCAAGCGTCATGAATATTTAATGAACTGAGCCGCACACTTCACGCGGCTCCACAAACGCGGGCTTGGCACGCTGTAGTAAATTGAAGATCGAAGAAGACTCGACTCGGCAGCAGTCCAACGGCGCTCGCTCCTATCCCGAGCCTAACCTTGCCAAGCAACAGCCGAAAGCGCCCGATAGCGAAAGCCCTAGCCACGGGCATCTAAGCGGGACGAACGAGGGAAGAACACGCTGGAAGCGTCTTAGCGATAGGCGGTAATTAGATTAAACATTTTAATGATTGAACAGCAATCGATCGCTGTTGCGAGACCGGAAAGCTGCAGCTGTGAGTGATTTGTGGCGCACAAGCTGCTCTGCGAACCGGGCTGCCCGAACGACCGTTAGCTGTTGATTTATGATAAGATATGAAAAAGAAATAGCGAAAAAAAGTTTAACTGCAAACAACAAAGTCGCGTATTGGGCCGGCAGCGTCGGATAAATTATAGCAGCATCTCAATTTGTTCCAGCTGGGCACCTCCCTGACAGCGCCAAGGCCACCAGCGTGATGAATTTCAAGAGTTTTTTTTTGCTTAAAGTGATCGATTTTAATTTATAGCCGTGCCCGCTGCGTGCGCGTTACGTAAAGCGCCTGCTCGGAATGAAAAACAGCGGACACGGGTCTCATAATGTCGCTGATAATTGCAAGGTAATCAATATTGTTTAAAAAAATCTTGAAGATGCCTCCAAGAATAAAAGAAACCGTGGCATTGAGAGCGTTTTGAAAAAGTTGGGAAATAATTTCCCTGGGAAGCACAACGGCTAATCAAAGTTAGTCCGAAGTAATCGCGCTTATCCGCCTGCTCAGCAGAAATAAAATCCGTCCGTTGGCATTTTGAGTTGGTGTACGCCAAATTTCCGGCTGATTAGCTGGCTGGGCGAAGCTGAACCAGCATTGCGGCCGATCTTCGCCAGAATCATCGATCTCTTATTTCGTTATTGCCTCTTGCTACGACCCCATCGTCGTTTTGTCCGGCGCAAAGACGGCAAAGACATTTGCGATAAATTTATGTTTCCCTCCGTGCGGTGAAGAACGGGCAGCACAATGTTTGGCTGGAATATATTGATTGCATAAAACGGGTAATACGCTCCACGAATCCGCCCGTACGTCAAGTAGCTACAATGGTATGCTGCGAAGCGCGAAAGAAACCGACAAGTAGGGAAAGAGAGAGAGAGAGAGAAAGCATCCGCATTGTGTAAAGTGGATCCATTCCGAATGGCTAATGCTATCCTTTCGACGACTTCACGCCATACATCGCGCATCCTGATCGTGAGATTTATGTAGCTCTTTCTGTTCTGCGGCGATGTTTGGTTTTTGTTGCCCTTAGATGAAATTTTGTGCTGGAGTTCGTCCCAACGTGTGATTAGCCGAACGATGGACGGTGTCAGAACCGTAGCCAAACAATTCAAACGAATCGGATAATGGTCGGATCGATCGACGTGCAGTGGTGTTGGTGGTGTAAATCACCAATCATACCCGTTACGAACATTCCACACGTCAACCGATGCATATGTGTGTGAAAATTGATATTTCTTGGAGGGCAAAAACCACCCTCTTGGCTTGTAGTGATAAAATTACATGTTATTGACCAGGCACCGTTCCCAGTGCGTTTGGGACGAGTTTGTGCGAACTCAGAATGCTTCGGCTTCCTTCGGTGCCATCCTTGGCTAGACAACAACCAAACTAACACCAATGATAACGGTGCTGTTAGATGGGAAAACTTGTGCGAACGTGTCGCTCGTTCCGTCGCAGAAACATCCGAACGAAGAAGAAGCAAGAAAAAGCTAACTTAAACTACCAGCTTTACCAGATGCAGTTTAAGATTTGCGATTTTTGATGGGTTTTCTCCGACTTCCACTCACAACGCTGCAAACAAATACTGAACCGCTCCTTAGCTGACGCATTCTAGGACACCCCTGAATCTTTTCCAGGCCAAGATTCAGGCAGGAGAGCACATAGTACCACTTCGACATTGTCTGTTAAGTATGAAAATTGATTCAACTTAATTTGATTTTCACCCGATCTCGCTTTTGTCGCAAGGTTTGGTGTGAACAGCGGGAGAACAGCGCAGAAGAACCGACGAAGAACACTCCCTCCCTTTCTGGAGTTTAAAAGAGAAACCCTCTAAACAAGTGGTCGGAAAACTTGTATCGCTTGGAGTTTTTTTCCTTTCAATTTTTACTCTCTCTCTCTCTCTCTCTCTCTCTCTCTCTCCTTTTTCTATAACCACCCATGGTCAAAGAGCTGTGAACAGCGCCGAGATTCAGGAAATGAATTGAATTGAAAGTCTCGGGGCTCAATCTGCACGGCAGCGACGTTGCCGACCCGAAATGTATGGTGAAAGGATACGCGGGCCGAGGAATAACTTGCTTCAAATTCGTCCCTTTTCCGTTTATTGTTTCGCCGATGGACGATTTTTCCGCTCGTCCTGCTTTTATTAGTTAGCCCTAAAGCGATCAGTTTTCGTAATAGTGTTGCCCGTTTAAATTCGTTTACGCTTGTTTGGGTTTTCTTTTTACGTGCAGAGCAACATGAAACTGATAAAACCGGGCGACCTTTTTTGGGACGAAAAGAAAGCTCTTCTTTTTTTAAGAAATAGCTTGTCACCCAGAAAGCAATCGCAAAGGAAGGCCATGGTCTGCCATTGGTCGGATTAGTTTTCGTTGTTTGAGTGACTGTATACGGTCGTTCGGTATTTAATGACCGTCTTTGGCAATGTGATACGTTTAGGGAGGTTAAGTGCAGTTTAAATCAATTGTCATTTGAACCGATACATATCAAATTGATACCTTTAAGACATTATTTCTTAAAATGGCTGTCTATTATGACGAATCTCTTTGGATTCAGCACCCTGATATCGAGAGGTTCATCTTTAAAAATGTAGAAAACAAATATTTATGTTTTTGAAAGCACTCTTACATAGGATTTCTTTTAGTATACAGTTAAAGCATAAAGGAGGGCATTTTTTATTATTAGTGTAGAAGTAGTCAATCATATTGTAGATTTACAAGGGTGATGCATCAGTTCTATGAATACCACTACAGTCTTGTATTTGAAATAAAGAAATCAACAATATTTTCCAATGCTATAAATCATGGCTTACTGCTCAAAAGCGACAGCATGATTTTTTTTTATTTTGGATCTGGGTTTGTAAATAAAACTACATACTTTTTATACTAGTTAATATGATTAGTTAATTGTCAACTATATTAACACAAAACGATATGTTACGATATGTTGTAGTTATTTTTAGAAATTTTGTATTTTTCCATTTTATTTTATTCATAAATAACAAACGAACGCATGTTTAGCTTCTATGCCACCGTTGGTATTTGACTAATCGCTTATCTTCTTGCATGACCGACTTTGGACTATTTCTTTTGCATATGAGATTTTTAATTTTCTGTCATGCGAAACAGGATATTATTAAAAATTTACGTTGAAGATTTCAAATTGGTGATTGGTAATTCATCCATTTAGAAAATAGCTTAGATAATAGCATACGATGTATTTATTTTAATGAAAGATTTATCTTTTATTTTATCTTTTAAATTTTATTTTTTTAAAAAGCTCTATATTGACAGGTACATTGCAACATTCCACTAACTGGATGAATTGAGGTGTAGTAGGTTACAAGTATTTTTGTTTTTAATAAGTAGATAGGTTTATTCGTTTAATAAGTCAATGAGCGAATGCTGTTCAGTTAAATCGGAACCAATTTCTGTACCAAACCAAATATAAAAAGATAAATGTTGAGTAGATAAATGTTGAGCCTTACTTGCAAAGTAAGAGAAAATTATTCCTCAAGACAGATCAACAACCTTGTCGCACACCTTTACATGCAGTATATACGTACCAGGTACGTGACAGTGGGAGAAAAATCGAGCTCCAGTTTGCTGACAGTCTATTACCTTCGCTTCGACATTTGTCACGTGGCAGGGCCGGGAAAGCAAATCCAGTTATGTCAATCAATCTCGACAAAATCACTCCAAGTTCCAACACTGCGTGGCCGAGATCATAGAGGCCCACGGTGCTGTACGGAGTTACGTGAATATCTGAGCGAGTAGATCCGCTGCTTCCAGGAAGATGTGAGTAAGACACTTCCGAAGTAATTAGTACGTGCGTACCATTGGCTGTAACAGACATTCCCATGGATTGTGACACAATATTTATTCAGCGTTCACTCTGTATGAATACGGTGACCTATTTTTGCTCCCGAAGAGTTCTGTATGCAATCAATTATTCGTTTGCGTCACATCACCTCTCGAAGCAGGCGACTAACACCTCGTCACGGCCCACTGTCCTCAATGAGTGAATATTTTTAACATCAACGACGCGCCAGCTGGATACTTTTCAAATTTCATGTTTCACCCGTCTCCATGGGTGTTTTTTTATCGTTCTTCGGCCATTTTTTGCACTGCATGCCACCCACTTTTTACACCGTTACATTGTTTGTGAACTTTCGATAAAAAAAACTGCGTGCTATACGCGATCGCTGGTTCTGCGAAAAGTGGGGGATACGGGGGAAAAATCGTCGACGATCCCATTTGTCACGTTTGTGCCTTTTGTTTTGACGTTTGTGTTTTTTGGTTGCTGTTATGATTGATGATTTATCGATCAGATTGTGCCCGTCGTTTCCGGGTAATCGATAGTGTCATTTTAACGAGCTTTCGAAAGCGTTTCTTTTACCCGATTTGATTGTTTTATAATAGTTTAGTTGAACCGAGAACGTGAGGTTTTTTTTAAATATAAAGTCAAGCTGTTTTATATTTCCAACGAACCATTCAAAATAAGGTTAACCGGTTTTTAAAACCAATTTCATGGAATAACATACCCATAAACAGAGCGCGTCTATCTACAGTCAGCAAATACGCTTACGCTTGGCCTACTTTTGGGCGCGAATTCTGGCTACTAAATTTTCATACCAGCATGAATGGTTGATGCCCTAAGCATAACTTACCCGCTTCCAGGAAAGCAAACCAGGACCAGGACGCGCTCCATTCACGTTCTTCGCCTCCGGCACAAGGAGCCGCTTATCGAAATTCATATTTCACTCCCAATTTATAGCGAGCGCCCGTCCACAATAGCCAGCGCGCCAGATTATAAACAACTCCGGAAATGGTCGAACCCATCGGATGAATGGAAATCGTGTGTAAGCTTTTGTTTGCATGCCGAACATTTGTTACTGCTCCGCACAAATCCCCGCACACACACACGCATACACAGGCATGCATGCATAATAAGGCCGAAATGTATAGCGGCTGGATGCTGGCAAATGCCAGGAGAACCATCAGCGCGATAATCGGCTGGTTGGCTGACTCGCGCGAGCTTCTACGGGTACGAACTTTTTTATTTACCCAGCTTCGCCCATCTGGCACCTCACTGGTGCGTGAATCCGTTCGCTAGGAATTGGTGAAATTGGTCGCTGTCACTGTGCATTGCGTTCCCAATCAATAATCTAGCTATTATTAATGATCGGCCGTACACTTTTTGCTGCTCGTCCTCGTTTCACCCGGCCAGGAGGGGTTTCTGAAAACCACTCACGGCTGCTGGCCTCGAGTCGTAGCTGTATCCTTTTGAACGGCCTTCGTGCGTCGGGATGAGTGTCGGGAGCCTATTCTCGGAAATCGGGTAAATTCGGAATTATGAGATGGCGCCCGGAATCGATAACCAGCTTGAAGCGATATCTCGTCGAAGTTGTCTGGAGCGTGTGCGTGTGCGGATCTGGGATACGATACGCTGGACGTGTCAACATGTATCTTCCCGCTGGACGTCCATCGATTGGCACCGGGGGTCATCGCTTTGATGCACAGTCCCGCTGGATGTGTCCGATTTGGTGATGCCGTTTGCAGGCAAGCGTCCTTGGGTGCATCCTGTGGCATCGACGGTTACAGCCTCCGGGAGAAAACGTCCGGCAGCGTGGTTTGCAACACTCCTGAAATCCCGAAACACGCACCGCGTCATGCATATTTATGGTCGGTGGTTGTCAGATCATTTCGAAATCCCTGCTGTATCGTACCTTGCCAGTGAGAGTGTACCGGGATCTACCATCCTTGTTTATGTTTTTTTCCTCGATTTTCCCGCTGCGAGAGGAACTAACGATCCTGGCACGGGACCTCGGAACCGGTCATTGTTTATGGAAATGTTATGGTTATTGGAATGTCCTAAGTAAATTGCCCCGAGTGGTCGTACTACTTACGTACATTCATCTTTGCGCTGGGTTTATGCGGTAGTGCAACAGAGACAACAGTTCAAAACGATTCTGGCGAGAAAGCCCGAAAGCTAGTACGGTGAGGAAACAGAGCACAGAGCCGAGGTCGAAGAAAGCGCGGCGTAGATCGAAAATATCAAAATGGGGAGTGATTTACGGATGACTTTGTCAATAGCGCGTTGGAGTTTTATTGCAGATTGCACTATTTTCCAACGGTGGGTTGCTGTAGGAATCACGGCGAAGCATTCGGTTGAAAAGAAAATATTCGTTCGAGTAGCAAATAAAATATAAGTTCTTCACGCTGCTCTTTTTATACGACACACGTTTTCCTACTTGTGGCTATACTCGTTTCTTTTGATTATATTTTGATTACTATGCTGATCGATATATTGTTTGCAACAATTTGATTACATTGTATTATATGTATTTTTCTAGGACATCATATTATATTCATATTGCTTAGGGGCTACTCTAGAATAAGTTTCATGAAACAAACGACAACGACATGTTTTACGAGTGCTCTAGCATTTGTCGGCCAACAAATTTTTCGTCCAACAAGGTGTCAAACAAAATTAGGTCGCGTTTACACCCAGCGGTAACAAAATAAAATCCGTTTAATAGAGATTTACCGTACCGTACAGGAAGTTAATGTTCATACCAAATTATTTTGTCCAAATCTACATCAAAATACATACATTTTTTCAACGATTATATCCAAAATTCATCATCAGAAAATTTTCACACCCAAGGTTCAACTTGAAAGATGTGTCACATGCATGTTTTTTACCAAGATTGATAGCGCCAAAGTGTGTCACCGACAAATACAAACCGATTTGTATGACGACAAAAGTTCGTCGATGTTTGATAGACTTTTTTAGAGCACCTACGTACAGCGTCATACGTTTGTTCTTGTTATTTGTCTCATCAGACTTATTCTAGAGCAGCCCCTTATTAACCTTAGTCGTTTGTAAAGCTGTTCCTTTTTATAGATTGAATTTTTAAATTTGTCTCACTATTTTCAAATGTTTCACGTTCGAGGTGTTTTAATGTTGAAAAAGAGATATAATTTAATAATTTAAAAAGAGTATTTTAAAGAGTAAAGTAAAAGAGTAAAAAGAGTGTTTATACATTGTTGTATCTAACATAAAATTTATTCTAAATTATTTATTCTAATTCAATGATCTTGTGGTTATTTAGTGATCTTGTGCACACCTTAGCTGGAGGCTACTACACAAAATGTG
>KB673090.1:1658441-1669248 GCA_000349145.1 Anopheles dirus
TGCAACACTGATACCAATGCAATATCAAACTGTTCATATGTTTGACGTATATATGCATAAATGCATATGCATGCGTACAACGAATTTAAGCCATATCGACACAAATTACCAGAACAATAAAATCTAAAAGAAACATATGCAAACGGTTGAACATTTCGGATTACTGTTTGTGACACTATAAATGCAACATTAACATAAACATATCTTGTAGTTTCAGTCAAGAAAACAAGAGCAGGCAGTGATAGAGATTCAGACAAAAAAAAACACACTGGTAGTTTATAGATCATTTCAATCTACGTAGACACCTTACGTAACAACCGTGCTGTTAATAAACTCTTCGAGATGTGTTCCAGCCACCACTAACAATGCAACACACCTCCTCTGTTATGTGGTCAAAGCATCAATAATCCTTTGTCGACACGTTCTCGAGAACGGTACAAAACACAAGTGTTCTTGTGGGAGCACGGAAGCCAAACATGATGCATGGACTCTACCGCCCAAACCAAAGCTCGTCTCGCGTCGTGTGGGTGTGGGGAAAGGAGGTGGCGCTGGTACCAAGTTGATCCGCAACTTCGACCCGTTGGTCACGGACCGACGAGCTTGAGCGATTGAATGAACATCATAGCAAAGTTTTGTTTCGATGTATCGAGTGACTTTTCTGGGGCGCAGTGCAGAGAGTGTTGTTCTTCTGTCATTTGTTGCGACAAGTGCATGCGAGAGTTGTGGCAGGTGTAGATTTCGGTGCCGCCGGTACCATTGATTAGCAGCCGACAGGAACCAGTCTCTTCGAACCACATTAGAAATGCAATTATTATGTGGCACTTTGCAGCTTAAGCTTTTTTGTTCGGAAAATTGTGCATCTCTGGGACGACATCAAAACTTGTGCTTCTTCGGTTCTTAGAAACAACTAATTCTATCTGGATGAAGGGGGTTTGGATTTGTTTTTAAATGTTGTTATAATGTAGCTAGAAGCTAGAGATAGAATTTCAGTAACCATAGAGCGCTTGAGGATAAGTGATATGCATGCGGAATTTGCAATCGAGCTAGGATAGCAACTCTATTGTTCGTGTCAGTATTTTACCAGGTTACGAAAATCTCTTTACGTAACAGCAATGCTTACCCTGCAGAAGATCTTGCAAAGAAGAAGAAAAAAACGACCGCATAAACCACGCGTGCGGTAACCGCAGACCTATCTATGCACGATGACTGGCAGCTCTGTGCTTTCGTTTGGGGGGTTTATACCTCCGGCCACAGCAAGAAAACACATGAGCCTTTTTACCGATTCCCTTTCAAGGATCGGCCGCCTTGTCCTTGTTCCGCTTCGTCCAATAATGATCAGATAACGGAACCGAAAAACTTCCCACAAATCCCGGTGACAACCGTAGGTTCTTATGCTTTTCGGTTTGGTTTCACTCCAAACATGACCTGCCTCACAAATGATATGCTTTCGGGAGACTCTGGGCTTCCTTCTCTGGGTTCCGATGTACGACCACCGTTGGCCGGAACTAAGCGTTCGTGGTTTTCGTGGCCCATAGCTAGACGGGAGCCCGGGCGTGATGAAGAGGGATCGCAACAAAAGTTTTTTAATTAAAATTCCTTCCATTCGCCCATTACCCACTCAGTCGTCGGCAGTGTCCTTCCGCTGGAAGGTTCGTTGGTCGATCTACCCTCGGTTGACACACGCACACGCACACACACACATACACACACACTGCTGGCAGTGGGTTCCATTTCCGGGCTCGGTTTTGTTGCCCCAGCTTCCAAGAATGTGCACGGAAGCTGCACCCAAGGACGAAATGTCCACTGTCTGTGTGGGCCGGGCCGGGCTCGTACGGTGCATATGTATGCGGGATCCAAGGATCGTGATAATGAAATTAAAATCAACTCAACTCAATGTGCGAAGCGTGCGTTCGTACCCGGTTGCCACTGCTGGCCCTTGCCGCTGTTTGGATATGCCGTGTTTGCCTTAACCAGCGCGCGCGGAGACGCGTCGGAAGCGTAGTGTATTCACACAGACTAACAATCCTTGAAGCGAAGTGCCCGATGATATAAGTAGGAAAAATATGCACCAAGTATTGTCGTGCTCTAAACGGCAAATTCTTTTGTATGCATAGATTTTCCAGGAAAGGATGCTTATGGCCAAGTGGAACGCATGGTGTAGCAATACGAATGGATGCACTTATGTTTGCACACATTGTTGACTGTTAAACGAGAGAGTATTGCATTAAGGGGCAGCTCTCAACATTTGATTAGCGATTCGTGGGGATATCGTCAAAAAAAAGTTAATATAAAACAACTCCCTAAACAAAAACGATCTCTGGCGAATGTATACCAAAGATATTCATCTCATTAGATTTCCTTGGAGCAGAAATATGCTAAGATTTCTTATGTCATCGTGATAAAAAAAAAAAAACTTCAGATAACTTTCTGCTGTTGTTGTTATCATGGTTGTGTAACAATCTTTTTTGTGTAATTTAAATTTACTCGTTTCTAGTAAGTTTTAATAGTTTTACTAATACATAAAAGTCATATGCAATCCAGTACGTAACTATAAGAAATAAGAAATAAAATAGCAAAATCCACCCCAACGCGGCATTCAAAGCAAGCGCTTACCAATTTGAAAAGGTCAAAAGTTAATAACATGCAAATGATGCCCTGTACCGTGGTAAAACATGTGGCGGGTGAGGAACACATTTTTACATACCATTGCGTAGCATTTAACGGCTTGGAGACCCCAATTATGAGTTTTGGGACCGCGCGCGGGGGTCCATTCTAATACAGTGAAGCGTTCGCTAGCCGTGCTTGGTAAATTTGATTTAGTGACTTACCCACATTAAAGCTATTAAGGGCGGCTGCTTCGGGTATGTTGAACCTTTCTCTCGGCTGACAATTTGCCCGATTTCACCATTAAAATATTCAATTTTTCGTTGTTTTTTTTTCGCTTCGTTCGCTCGTTACGGTGCTGATTATTTGTTGAAAACTTATTTTCTCTCCTTTCCCTCCTGCTCCTGCGTGCGTTGTGAAATATATTTTCATTCTCTCGTCATACTGGCATAAAGTTTGCGGAATATAGTAAAAAAAAATATACGAACGAAGCAGCAACAACGGACAATACCATCTATTTCGACTCTAGCTCTAGCGGCGCGAGACACACACAGACAAAGACATGGGAGCGGTAAGATAGCATTATCATCGCGGCGAACGGCGAACGGGTGGGCGGTGGGTGGCCACGGGTGAAAGGGGCCGTGTGAAGGACACGCTCGTGTATCTCGAAATAAGTCCCATTTAAATGCTAATTAGCGCGCATGCAGAGCGGCGCCATTCACCAGGTTCCAGTAATGAGCATAATTTAAGATAAGAGAAAATCAAAAATCTCGCTGCGTTCCGGGAAAGTTCATTTCTCCCCAAGGGATGGTGAAAATTCTAGCACCGTCCTCACGTGCCAGAACGGACGGTGTGGCGGGAGCGTTTTCGCGCCACGTTGATCGTGCTATTTCCTTCCTCTCGCAGTTGAGAAGAATTTCGCAATCGTTTACGGTAACCGTTCGGCGCAGGAAAATGGTTCGTTTAATAATTTAATACCAACCGTTCGTTCGACTCAAGCCTTGGGAAGAATTTGTTTATTTCACCTTTTTCTTCTCGAAGTCAGGTGCGATGAAATAATTATAAAACAGACAACAAGGTACGGCAAGAAAGAAATGAAGCATTCATGAGATGAATAGGTTATTTTTGGCAAGTTTTTGAAAAATTTCTTGAAAATAATCACTTACTAGAGCAACACACACCTACTGTGTGCATTATAGGTAAACTGTAAATCAAACATAATTTATAATCCATTAAAAATAGAAAGGTTCAATAAAGGAGCATTTTCAATATCTCAATAGCAAAAATAGAAAGGTTCAATAAAGGGACTATTGCAATATTCGACCTATTGGAAATATCTTTTAAATGCCGCGTATAACTAGGTTCAGGTAAGGTTTAAATTTGTAGGAAATTAACTAAAAACGTGTAAAAATCTTCATGAAATGTAATATTTTTTAATTGCTATTCAATCATCATGAAACATTACGCCATTTTATCGAAGGAGGAGATTCCATTTCCATAAGATTTTTTTGTTAATATTAAATGTTCATAATAACTATAATAAGAGCAATATTTGATTATTTTATTTAAAAATTATAATATTTTGATGTCACTATTAATGGATAAAAGTTCTAAAGTTCTAATTGTCTTTAAACTTAATGAGAAAAAGCACCCTTTATTTATGAAAATAAACATCAAATCTGAAATGTTTCTGTAGAACGAAAAAATGAACACAAAGCGAGTGTTTGCGCCAACAGGTGGGCAATCGCTTAACATAGTTCTAGAACAAGAATAGGTTAATAGTATTAGTGATAAGTTTGAATAATTGTACATGTACCTGTAATAAAATAAAATAAGTTAGTCTTTGCATGGAACCCGGACGAACTAGTCGTGAAATTGGAAAAGATCCCCAAACGCATATATTGAGCTATCGAACAGCGAGCTTTTGTTTCGAAAACATTGGACAATATATTTAAATCTGAGTTTCAAGTGTATTAAAAAGCTAACTATTTTACATTAAAACACAACCACACATAGAATCGTGTGATCAATAACGATCTATCATGTTTTAAAACGACAACTTGAAAAGACTAGATGCATGTTTACTTCAGTGAGAGTTATTGTACGCTATGAACTGACGGCGTTATCAAAATATTTTATATTTAGGAGCTACTAGCAAATGAAGGTAGAGCATACTAAACAAACAATCGCAACCATAACTATGTGTTATTCAATTTATTTTTTTTTGCATGAGACGAAGCTTATGAAACAATAGTTGTATGTTAATAAGCGTATATTACATACACACGTTAAAGCCTATCCACTTGTTATTTAAATCAATCTCATTAATAAACATTGTTGGGAAACGGTACAATTGTTCCCAACGACCTGTCAGTAGGAAAGAGGCGAGCGTCGAGAATGGTAACAAAACGGAAGAATATCAGTGCGAGAGAGGAAGATATAAATGCGGAAGAGATTTGCAAACGCGACCAGAATGCGAGAGAAACGATAGGAATAAAAGGCTTTCTTTTGGCGCTGCATTACGCGACGGTAGAAGAACCTTTCGTTTTCGACTCGTTTTTTTAACAAACATATTAAACCGCTGCATATTTTCGGGCGAATCATAAATTGAGGCAGTCTTCACAGCAACCCAATTAATAATGGAATCTAGAAAAGGTAAAAATTATACATTACCATTATTCGGTATACGCCTATCCCACACAATGAGGGCATAAAAAGGCTGATCAAACATCTCCTTTAAAAATGAACCTTTGCATGAACCACAACACAAAGGCACGCGTGTCAAGCCTGGTCGCGACGGGTCCTAGCGAATCTTACGAGTTGGCTTTGCCGCTTATCGCTCCTATCTCTTATCGCACCTCCAAGTGGGACGAAGTGCGATTTTTTGTCTCTTCTGTTATGCCTACCGCGGTGTAGTGTGTTTCGAACATGTTCTCGGCGATGTCAAAACAAAAGCCCACACTCACCAGCACCAGCAGTCGGTGAAGTGAGCATAATTCCGTTTCATTTAGAGTATCCCGCGTAAGGTGTGTGTGTGCCTGAAGGAGGCGTATAATAGGAAGAACGAGATTCGGGAGAAAATCGAGCCTCAAAGTCAACGAGCAAAACGGGGTCGTTCGTTTGTGTCGTTATCCTAAAGATGCTTATGCAAGTTCTCCACCCTGCTGGAGCTGGTGGTTGCGGAATTTTTATAAAGCCCAACACTACTCCTATTCTCGCAGCAAAAGACGCAGATGCACTAGTGCTGACCGGAACCTTATTCTGTTGTTGCTGCCCGTGCGAGCGCAAGGATGCTTTCGTACATTTCAGTGCTTCTTACACTTTTTTTGTTCGCCCCGAAACACTTCCCATTCATCGGAGTCAGTCGAGCGTGTTACGCGAGCAAAAGTTGGTCTCGTTCGCCGGATTGCGTTGGCTGCTGCCAAAAATAAAACTTTGGTTTAGAATATTGCTTTACGCAACGGCGTAAGGAGGCCGGTATGGCCGTCGGTGGGAAGTTGCTCTAGGAGCGGTGGTTGAAAAGATTTGTTTTCTAACTACACAACGAGGTATGGTTGTGCTTTTCACACCATTTTTAGTCTGAGTGTTATTAGTTTATGAAAGTTTTGTGCTCTTCGTTGGATAAACAATACAAAGCAGCGAAGTGAGACACCAACAACAGGCTGTAAAAAGTGATACAAATAGGTTTCCTCAACCATGGAAGCTTATTTTAATTTGATGGTGCTATTTTTGACAATTTTGTGATACTTAAATATAACAGAATATTGTGTATGTCCCTGTGTATATTATTTTATTTTTTTTAAACGGAAAATTATGAAATTTTCCCTTCAATATTTGAGAAAGTTTCAACAATAACGTATTAGATTGGTGGCATGAATCTGAACTCTTTATTTTGTAGGCTTCACCGCATGTAACTATCGATACGTTCCTCTAGCATATTAAATCCCTGCTCGAGCATGATTGAAACAAGCAACAGTGGAACGAAGAAAATAAAATTAATTTCTCGAGAAAATGTAATTTTCCCAAACCATATAAAGTACGTACACGAAGCGCTTGGAAATTCTTTATCTTGCAAGACACATACTTCTCCCTTCCTGGTAGGAGCTGTCCTCATTTATAACGAAACGCCCAGTGTAATAAAGTAAAAATGGTCTTTCACTTCCGACGAACGCCATTCAAGTGCACCGGATGGCTTTTTGTGTCAATAAAATTTTGTTCGCCACGAACCCCTTCACGCCACGGGACGAGTGCATCCTGGAAATCAGGAAGCGAAAGAGTGTTTCGTGTAACGATGCTAAAGCAGCTCTTCCTTCGTGCATGGCGAGAACGGGATGGTCGCGTGAAGCCCGCTCCGAAGCCCAGGAAGCTCTCCATTTTCAACGATCCGAGAATTGCATGTTTACAAAGCATTTCGATCCTTGAACCCACGAGTGTGCCGTGTCCATCCTGCCATACACTGCAACTACCACGTGCAGTTTACTTAGCCGCTGACGTTTCGAGCTTCTTCAAGAAACCGCGGAGTGGAGAGTGTGCTTAGCACGGAACGGGCGCGGCAGATGCTGAAGGAATCGCATAAACATATTCCGCGCCAGCCAGCGTGCCCTGCTGGAGCGAGCGGCTGCTAACGTCGTTGATCTGCCCCTTCAGAGGTTTATGTTTTGAAGCCTTCTTGACGGTTGCTTCCGAGCCGAACCCGGGCGGAATGTGAGACGTGAACGTCGTGCTGCCGACTCAGCTGTCACACCGCGGCTGGAAGGACTTCGGGCTCAACTATCCTTCCCGTTAGCTCGCTAAAACAAAGCACAAATTACCGACCCGCGTGATTCCGCGTCGCTCGGCGATGAGCTTGGGTGTCGCCGGTGCGGTTTTCAGTGCCGTTTGCACGCAGAATGGAGTAAATTAAGATGACCTCATTCGCTTGTCCTTCGCCTCGAGAGCATGTCATTTCCACTGCTGCCTACGAGCACCAGCATAAGTGCCGCGGGTGGGACGGTTATTGTTTCGTCTTGGGTTGAGTTTTGTTTTTGCTTGGCTTTTTTTTTGTTGCTTAGTACCGCCGCCTGCATCCATTGCGCTTAATCCGCGGATGTCGGTGGATGTGGCTCGTGGAAATTGCCACTCACTGGTACCGTGACGCAGCATGATGGGTGTGCTTTGACGAAAATGAAACGTACCCACCCGGGTCAGCATCGCCACCGAGAACGACCGGCTTGTGGCTGATGACGGACGCGCACTCAGCGGGATTAGCGGTGGCCGAAATTGCGGCCACCGCAGTTGATGAACGGAATTAATCGTCACTTGGCTGTTATTTTTGTCGCGGTAAGCAAAGTTGATACACTGAGCACGGTGAACAGCACAATAGGCAGTATTTTTAGCAACATAAACCTTCAGTAAATTGCTGAGGTGCGACATTTAACAATGTCGTTTCGGAAATAAACCAACTCGAAGTACAGTTTTCCACCTAAAAAAAACGAATGGTATCAAGTATCAACTCGGATAAACTTTTTGAATATTCACAAATATGCTATTGAAGTCACTTCTATCTAAACTTCTGCTAAGAATATCCTTGATTACTGAAAAGTAAAATGTCCTACTTTGGAACCCAGTTACAGGATATTAATCTCAATCTTTAAATGGGATGAATCAGCAAAGCGCTGTGATCAAAGCTTCCCATTTTCAGATTTGGATACTGTATTGCCTGAAAGAAAGTGAATATGAATATGAATATGCGAACTTATATATGAAAACTTTTCGTGAAAATGATAAAATTTTAAACATTATATAAAAAAATAAGGATTCTATTCCTCAAACGTATGTATTTCAATATGATAGATTGATATTTCCCGTCATATTTCATATATGATAAATTGATATTTGGTTGATAATTCCCCTTTTTTTCTTGTACACGAGTAATTAGCTCGTTAGTTTACTTTAATTTATTTTATTTTTATTGAGTTCCACTTATCTGCCTCGAGGGCTCAACAATGTTGTCTTATATACTAAAAGGGATGGGGGTTGTAGGGTAATTCAAAAATAGGAAATTATTGGCGAGAGAAGAGAGAAGAGGAATCACGGAGACGTAAACAAAAACGAGACACAGAGATGTTATAATCGAACAGAGAAAACATTAAAAGATGATAGCGCTTGAATAAACGGATCATTGCAACCGTACCGAGTAAGGCGAGATGGGATGTATAGGAGAGATCGGTCCTGGAGATGGCGAGAAGCAGCGTACAGAGGAATTGAAGATAGCATGGAAGGGGCGTCAAGATCTTGGGAGAGGAGACTTGAAATGAAGCAAGAACGGATGTGGGAATGGGAAACTTCTATATAGTCAAGACCGAGAAGTCGACAGCGGTTAGGATAGGTAAGGAGAATCGGTTGGTAACCTGCGAGAAAACGACGAACAGCTTCGCGAGTAAATTTTCGCTGAACACTCTCCAATACTCTTGGAGGCGAACCCAGCAGCAGTACAGTGCTTTTAGACAGTGAGGGTCTCGTACATATGTCCGATGAAAGCCTTACAGTATGAAATGGGAATTATTATTTCATATAGCAGCTGTTGTGTCCGATGGTTCCGATATAAATGCTTTATTCAACTAAGGCTATGCTCTGGGATCAGTGTCATGACATATCATACAATTTGTATTATGCAGTTCATTCGTATATTATCCATTATAAGGTCCCTCCATATACTCTTTTTCGATAGCTGAGGCTAAAGTGAAAGTAAATGTATGCATTCGAATGTATGACAAACCGTATGCAAAAATACAAAGTGATTTGTATTACGCCTCGATGTATGACGGTATTATGGCGTATAACAGTTTCTTCATGGAATTTGACGTTTGTTTGTATCATGATACTGATCTCAGAGCACAGCCTAACCCTTAATTTACAACTCACTCTATCCAATGATTGCTACGATATGTTTATACCACTTTCAACATCCAAAGAATGCTATGATGTAACAATAACTAAAGGCATTAGAAGTGATGGATCTTTCCTTTAATCGTTAATATATTACATTTAAAATCGAAATGATCACATATTGCACTGGCACTATGGCTGTTCAATCGTGGTAATTTTCGGATGATTCGATGGTTTGAATAGTTACCAGTTTTTTCCGTTGATGTTACAAGAGAGAGAGAGAGAGAGATCGAGAGAGAGAGAGAGAGATACGACGCTGTACGCACCTCTATTTATTAGTTAGCAATTAAGATCCAGAGTGGATCGGCTCCCGGACTCTGATCGATGTTGTCGGCAAACCATTACGTTTACAATGTTTTTTGCTTGTTTTGCACGAAGAATGACTCTCCACATCATTCTGCGCATATTGTGTTCTGCAACGAGTTTGAATAAGAAGCGGCCTGTGTCTAGCTGTTGGTTTAGTTATATAAAAATAGATGTGACCTAAAAGTGCTGGTGCATCAATTGTTCCATGAAAGAGACCTACGACAAATAACACTTGACTATTCCTTTTGTCAATAGCGAACATCTATAGGTCAAGAAGAAGACAACCTGTATGATGGGGTGGTATTTGGGTCTTTCCCATTTCCCCAATATTTCCCACTCATTGATAGATTTCACTATACAATCGTCGTGTCGAGGAAATATTTTAAGTTTAAATAATAAAATTATAATTAAAATAAAAAACATGGATGATGCACATTTTTGTGTGATATATCCCATTTTTATTAGTTATTTTACAATGTGTCATTAAAAACTCAAGGTCAATGTTTTTCACGGTATGTTATGTGTTGTTTTGAAATAATATATGACAATGATTTTTTTAAATTATTTTACCTAATTCATTCCATATTATTCCAATTCATAACAGTAAAGTTTATTTTCCCAAAAAATATATAAACTCAAGAAGAAGTTACTATGTTTTTTTTTTATTACTCAATTTCATCAATTTTTCGATGATGTTCTCTTTTTCAATAAACCACATTTACATTTTTACAACTAACGCTTCTTTTTTTGTAATGAATGTGATGCCGAAAAGTTTGATAACGTTTTATCAGTTTCTTTTTTTGCCAATGCCCATGCAATACTCGTTCACACTCCCATACAAATAATTACCTAATGTACAATATAAAGTTGAATAAATAATAAGAACAGCCAAGACACAGCATGCTGCCCGTTTCTCACTTCAATGATTTATCAATGGTTGCGTGAAATTGCATCTTTTTACTGCACACGT
>KB673090.1:1669258-1681079 GCA_000349145.1 Anopheles dirus
CACTCTATCCAATGATTGCTACGATATGTTTATACCACTTTCAACATCCAAAAAATGCTATGATGTAACAATAACTAAAGGCATTATAAGTGATGGATCTTTTCTTTAAACATCGATATCTAATAGCCAACATCAAAATGATTGGACATTTCATTGAAGATATGCTCATCGCGTTCACTGCATCCTTTCTGCGCATATTGTCTTCTGTGACGCATATTGGAAATATATTGAACTTAATTGAACTTAATAGTATAAAACTTTACATATAAAACATTCATGACGTGTTGTATGTCATACACATTAAAATTAAGTTATATGCCACGGGTCTTTATCATTGTAAAATCAACTTTTTTTGTGCGATATGTTATGCCTTGATTGAACATATTAAATAAATTTTATTTGGGATGTATATATCTACACCATTGTTTATTCTATGATGCTCTGTGTATCAATTTCGCATATTTCATTTTTTGCAAGAAACGCTTTACTTTTTCTATGGATGTGATGCCGAAAAGTTTGATATCGTTTCATCAGTTTCTTTTTTTGCCCATGCCCATGCAATACTAGTTCACACTCCCATACAAATAATTACCTAATGTACAATATAAAGTTGAATAAATAATAAGAACAGCCAAGATACAGCATGCTGCCCGTTTCTCACTTCAATGATTTATCAATGGTTGCGTGAAATTGCATCTTTTTACTGCACACGTCAAAGAACTGGCGCAACCCAAGTCTCCGACCCAGGAAACTTTCTCCGTACCGCCCACTACTTTGATGATTTATAAACATGTTTATAAGCCACCCCTCGCCATCTTCCTCCTTGCCTTGCCACCACTGTTTGTGTCCCCGCATTGTTCCAATCACTCGCCAGGGTCAGCTCTTCCCTGTTACTAGCGTTACCGCGCGTTTCGTTGCGTCGTTCGGCAGACATGTTTTTGCATCCTCTCACACAGCGCGTCCGACAAGAGCGGCGTCCCAAGTAACAGCGTCCAGATGCAGCGAAACGCCCGGCGCTGCAAACCGTGTTCGTCAGCAAATGCGCCGAACGACGTGCCCGACGACGACGACGTGCCGTGCTTTTGCGTCCTTTTACCGCGTGGTAACAAATTGCACGACATTCGATCCGTGTTTGCGCGCGTCCGCCAGCGTCACAAACACGTGCCACCTTCGCGGGCTGCCGGTTTCTTCTGGCCCGCCCCTGCGACCTCGCCTTCTTGTAGCTTCCTGTACTTACTGCGACGGTTCCTTTTTACGAAAGGAGTCTCCTTTGTTGGGGCACGGTTTCGCTTTACGCCGTTCCGTGCATGTCTTCTTCGTTTTTGTCGTCGCCGTCGTCGTCGTCGCGATCGCATTCATTTCGCTTTACGGGCGGCTGTTTTGCATACTGATGTTTAATTCATTAAATGATGCGCTTTTCGCTGGCAGGATGGAACGAAGAGATGATACTAGTGAGGACTAGCCCATTTGCATGAATATGTTTGCGCTTTTTACTACGGCTTTTTGATTTGTTGTTGCCATTTGTTGGAAATGGGAAGGAGCGCGCGGATACTGCTGGATGCGGTTATTGTACTTCTGCCTTCTCTTATTGTCTTACCGTATCTCTTTATATTTCAGCTTTTAAACACAGAAAAACAGAACTGTATCACATATGCTTTTGTGATCTCTTCTACTGTAACTTTAGTTTTATCATGTGAAGCTGCGAGATCTTCGTTAGTCTGTCCACATTTTCAATGCTAACCGCGAAAGCCAATGTCATTGTTTATTCATAGCAGGCAATCGGATTCCTTAAAGTAAGGGAAAATATTTCCGCGGTTCCTTAATCGATTGCTGTCCCGGTTTGATAAGACGAAAAGCTGAGGACGTGAAGCCCTCAGATGGGGTGGCATTTTGACGCAATATCTGCCCGAGGAGCTTCAGACACTCTGGTGCATTCAGCAACGAGTGCACTTTCGCATGCACTTCGTCGTTCACCGCGCCACCATCTGCTGCGGTTGACACCTCGCCCGTGGTCGGATGCCATTAATGCGGCGTTTCTTCCCGTATCCCCACGCCTGCAGCTTCGAATGTCATGCCCAACAGTGCACACGCTGTAGCATTGCCGGAGCCCACGCCTCCATGCACCACGAACGCTGCATCAATGCATCCGAAGCCAATTCACAGCAGCCGGATGTTGCATAATGTCCATTGCAGTGTTGGTCCCTTCAACGGCGCCCCTTATCTTCCACTCACATACGGCCCAAGACGAGGTTTAAATTTACGCACTCGTCATCGACTTGGAGTGTTGCGTTCGGTTGGGTACGCAGGCTTCTTGTGGTGCCGCAAGATGGAGTGCTGTTGACGCCATTTTGATGAACACACGTACCGTCTACGAACAAACATCTTACTGTCAGCTGCATGTGCATCGGTAGTGTGGTGCGAATGCAGAGAAGGTCTGCAAAAGCCCTAAGCTGCCGCTGTAATCGGTTTATGTAATCCATCTTTGTTTTTTTCTAAACTTTTGATGTGAAATTGTGCACCTTTTGTTGAACTGCAGTTGTGTAAATCATATGCGATAATCCTATTACTCTCAATACATTTTTAACCTCCTTTAAATGAATTAAATTGAATTCCTTAAAGATACGCGAGCGTTATTGATGATTGTTATTTCTACTATAGTTTAATACTAATGGTTAGAGGCCATTCGCAAGAAACTCAAAATTATTATCAATTTGTTCCAAACAATTACCCAAAGTAATAGTTTTCAATACATTCCGTAACATAACTATACGCTTACCTTTTTTTAAGAATACAACGAAAACTTGAAGAGATAGATGAAAATGGTGTTCTACTAAGTTGTTTTTACATTTTTACATACACTATTGCTATTTTTTTCACCACCGTCAAAATCGCTCCTTGCAACATAATTATACGCCCACTTACGAAAATTATTTTTTGTTCGATACAAAAAATGGTTCAAATCTGAACGTAAGAATAAAATCTTTCGTATCGAAAGGGGGGTCGGCCGACTAAAAACGCTAAAAATCAATTTTCCTGCAACTTTAGCTATTTTTTTATATACATCGCAAGTGTAAAATCAGCAATTGCTATACGTTGTTCCAAAGGTAATGCTTTCAGCATTATGTCGAAAAAAAATTGGAACCAAAACATGCTACCAAAACAATACTAAAATTCGAAATATACGTAAATCGTTATTTTGTGCCTAAAAATAACATTAAACATTAAACATTAAAAACACAAATAAACAAATAAACAAGTCATGATACATTTTTTAAAAATAATTCAAAAATATGCCTGCATTATTCAAGATCGTTTAAATGTTCCTATATTTTTAATCTAATTTCAAAACGATTATTTGTATCGAAAAAAAAGAACTTTCGTAAGTGGGCGAATAGTTATGTCACAGGGAGCGATTTTGACGGTGGTGAAAAAAATAGTAATAGGGTGTGTAAAAATGTGGAAAATTCGTCAAATTCGAAAATGTATTTGGCTATTATCTACAACTTAGTAGAACACCATTTTGATCTATCTCTTCAAGTTTTCGCTGTATTCTCAAAAAACAGGTGGGCGGTATAGTTATGTTATAGTTATATATATGTTATAGTTATATATATATAGTTATAGTTATATATATAGTTATGGTATAGTTATGTTACAGGTATAGTTAAGTTACGTAGTGTATGGTGGCAATTTTGATTCCGTATGGTCCGAGTTTATGAGCACTTTCTGGTCATTTTATTCCATTATCCTCATTAAATGTTTATGTCCTGTCCTTGTTTAATACATTCTCCTTTAGAGTTAAATGAGTTTTTTTTCTAATGGGTCATTCCATCAAAATTCTGCTAAAGGATGGTTCTATTATGTTTGTAAATGATGCCGATTCCATTAATCGTTACGGTTACTGCAAAACACACGGAAACAAATAATAAGTTAAATTGTTTGCGATGTTAAGCAGCAATAAATACAACTTAATCGTCTGTCAAAATATCTCTCAAACATTCCATATAATTTCGCACAGTGATATGGTGGGATATCGTACATTATTTACACGAAAAAATAGTTGACAAATATTGCTTTTTAAATCTCAATAGGGCTACCGGTAACATTTCAACAACAATTTTGCCAACAACCCTCGTAACCAATAAAAAAAAACATATCCAAAATCAACCGACTGAATAAGCAAACTGAAGCGCTTCGTTACTATCCAAACCATCGCCGGTAAAACTAATCCGATACTATTAATTCAAATTTTCCCACACTAATACAATTATGTAGCACTTAATTTGTGCTGCCAACCTCTCGCAAACGTTGATCCCCTGCCGCCCGGTCGTCGTTCTGTTACCTTATTTGCATACAAATGAATTATGTCGCTGCAAACGTAAAATTAACTCCCATGCACGTTCGGGCCACGCGGGCCACCCGTACAGAAGGCGATGTGGGCAAATTGGATGGGTCAGCTGGTATGGCACCTGCGGCGAAAGCATTAATAAAACCGGGTGTCTCCGTTTCAAATATCGATCGCACGCGCTCGCTGGCGGAATAATTTTCTCGGTCAATGAAGTTGGCAAATCCAATTCATTCTCACGCATCTTGTTTGTTTCACCGGCATGCACCACACGGCTGTGGCACGCCAAAAGTTGAAGTGGAGCCTGCATGGGGGCGATCGATTTTGTTTTCAATCCACTGTGAAGTTCACCGAGTGCTGCAAGAGCGTGACGAGTCGACCATGGAGAAGGGAGTCTGGCTAAGTTTTGTTACACTGCTTTTTGCACCTTCAATTTGCAGAAGCTACACGCTTTGAATTTCAAACAACATCGTAAGGACAATAACGATCAACGCAGCACACAATAAATGTAAAGTGCTTAAAGGTGCGAACCTGAATGTGGCACGGTTTTTCTTGCTCCCAAAGCAACTGCGAGCGAGCTCGTTTGCGCAGTGGGTTTTATTCATTGTTCACCCGCCAACAGTTATTTGCACCGCTCGCATTCACCTAACGAGAGCGTTACCTTCACCGATAAAGGGTGGTGGTGATGATGGCGGATAAAACTATCTTCGCAACATAACTCTCAACAGCAATGCGAGATAGATGGGAAAGGAAGCACAAAAAAAAAACAAACGAACCGATGGAATATTTTAACTATTTTGTTGAGGTATTTTTATCTCAATTATTTATTTGTCCACTTTTTCAAGTCGCCATCAGCGGTGCAGGGCAGCGCGATGCAGGACGTTTCCGTGGGCCACCGTATGGAGATGGTTCACACTGTCCGACCCAGATGCTCGCCGTTCGTTGCCCGGTTCTTTGCCGCTTCTCGGATCCGGACCAGGCCAGGTCGAGCTGCGAGTGTGTTATTTGAATAATTTTCCCATAAAACCCACACCACGGAACGGTCGAGTGGATGAGGTTTTACTGTGTGTTTTTTTTTCATTTCGTTTGCCGTGCCCATGCGATCGCCCGTCCAATGCGCATTCCTGCCCGGCGCGGAAGGTGCGCGCGAGTTCATTTGTGCATACGTTGCACGGTTTTCTAATATTATCCGGCGAGGATAAAATCGATCAGGAGTGGCTCGTTCGCTTGTAAACACTGTAGGGCAATGGCTGCGAAGGAAACCGATAGAAAATTAAGCTTCCCCTGGCGGTAGCTACCGTCGCAATCAGAAGCATCCCGGGACGAGTGTTGTGTGCGATCGTGTGTCTGTTTTTTTTTGGTCTAATTCGAAAGCAAATTCAAATCGATACTCGCTGATTGGCTCGGTTACCCGGGGCAACGATTTATTGCCGGGGCCGTCTTTTATTTTCAATCTCAGGCCGCTCGGAAATCAACGTGGAATGATGCGCGCGCTGCCAGGCGGCACATTAAATTTTCAAAGCGAGCGCCCGAATTTCCAATGAAGAAACCTTTCCTGCGGCTGGAAACGATGGAGACGCCCGGTAGCTCACCTGAAAAAGCGGATGGAGACGCCCGGTGCGTCGTTTTGCCTTTTCCTGCCCTCGCATATCCTTAGCTGTTTCGTACACCCGCGAGCGGCTTGCACCGGCACGAGATGCTTCGTCCCGAGCGAACCGGTTGATAAAGTGGCCATGAAAAATTCAATAAACGATTTTGATTACCTTCAAATCACCCGTAACGCAACCGTCCGTCCAGTCGTTTGCGGCCGGTGGAAGTGTCCTGGCGAGTATACATCCCCGAGCAGGGGGGGATTTTACGCTCGGTGACGGTGCTAACCACGGCGTATAAAGTGTGGTTAAAAATCATACCTCGTTTGTGTGATTTTCTGCGATGATGGAGGTGATCTCGCGCACGGGGACATCCGAACCGGCTTTCCTTCTCAGTTTGCTTTCCCAGCTGGGGTGACGATGAAGGTGCTTAGAGCAATAAACTCTCAACCTCGCTGCAAATGCGTAACATATCAACCCACCTCTCGTCGTTTTGGGGGTGGTTCGGGACAGTCCTTGGGCAGCCCTGTAATCGACGCATGTTGGTAAACATAAATCAGTCATCCGTTAAAGTTATGACAAAATTATTCCTCACGCACCGCTTCCACTCTCTCTCTCTCACACACTCTTTCTCTCTAGCTCTTGCTCATGCAGCATTTAACACCAAGGGTAGACATGTTTGTGCAGAATAAAGGGATGTTTCGTTTCGTCTCTCACGCTCGTCGGCATTTGGCTTTATGGGTGCTCTTGCCAGGAAACACGATAACCACCTGCTGGGTCAGTGAGCCTGTAGGTGACGAGATGCTTTACATCGCATTTAATGATGCCATAACGTTCGGTAATACTCTCCGGCCAAGAGTATCGGCAAATCTGGCAGGATTAAGCGTAGGCAAGGGCCATCGATGTAGTCCGTGAGCGGATTATCCAGCACAAAGTCACTCGAGAAACACAGCGAGCACAGCGGGACCGTAGTGTGAATGCAAATTTGAGCGATTTTCTCGCAAGATGTGCTGGAATCGGTTATTAATGTACGCCTCCTTCCTGCGGTGCTTGAAAGCAAACACATTTCGCAACCCCAGGCCCGATGGCGGTGGGGCGATAAGCGTAATTGCTTGTGCGGACACGCTTGGAAGCGGCAGTGCCATTGAACCAATCAAATGGGGGAACCGTGTTATGCAAAGCAACTTGTCGTAGGTTTGAACATTTCAATTAATTTGCGATTTATTACATAATCGATTTTGCATTTCATAGCAGGAATCTTACCAACTGTCCGATTGAATGGTGGTCAGGGTAAATTGATTTTCCTTTTGTGTGCTTGTTCGGTGGGCTGTTAACTTGTTCTTGTTTCACTTCTATTTACAGCTTGAAGATTTGTTCAAGCTTCAATAGAATGCGAGTCAAACGATATGCTTTTTGTATTTATGACTACTGAGATAATCAATTTTCGATTTTTATTTTTATGTAAACCTAACAATGTTCCAAGCATTTAAGATGATACGATGCGTGTCTGATTGAAATATGTTTTTTTTTCTAATTCCTTACGCTCATTCATCAGCATCACCATCAGCCTGTTCATTTGTGTACCAAACGTGTCGAATGAAGTTTCAATCAATGGAGACCCTATCGATACGAGTCGGAATACGTTCGTCCAATCAATCCTTTCCGTACCTGGACTGAGCAAGTTCGTCGAACTACCGTGAAATTCTTGTCTCCATGCTGACAGCTGCATTTTAATTTAACCCACTCTGGCCACCCTTCCCACGGCATCGTGTCGAGAATCGCATCCGTTATCCGATTTCCGGCGCAGCATCGGCACCATCCGGCAAACATCCGACCGGAAATGAATTGAACCACCCGTCTGCCAGCCGATCAGTGCATATGTGTGTTGGATGATGGAATCGATTCGTAATGCCTTGATACGTGTGATCGCTCCGGTAGTCACATGTTTCCGTCAGTAACGACAGTTGACGATGAGAAAGATAGAGAGAGAGAGAGAGAGAGAGAGAGAGAGAGAGAGAGAGACAAAGAAACAGCGTCAAATGGTTCGAACGAATCGATTCGTGAGTAGTGAAACAAGTCTACCTCTATAACGTATCTACATCACAAGTGGTCAACAAGGGAGTTAATCGGCAAGGGTAATGAAAGGTTTTTTTATCATTTCGTTGTTAGGATTAGGACTACGTCCACTACAATTTTTTTCGGTGATTTCTGCATTCAGTGTACAGTACATTTTAATGTTGTTGGCCTTAAATATAACCTAACCAGTGCACCTAATATTATATAGGTTCGTTATGGAAATACAGTTCACTATACACTGGAGAACTAAACATTGCACAACTGCATGTGAAAACACACTGAGCTACCGTATGCCTGTATGTTTTAAATCCTTGGTAAAGACAATGGGTACGATAGCCAAGTCTAGTTGAGACATTATGAAGAAAAAACACGCTGAATTGTAGATGAGAACAAATTCAATCCTATCCATCCAATAATCTGAGGATGGACATCAAAGAATACAGCTTAACTCTAACATTGAACTAGACTAGACATGTGTATAGGGATTTAAAACATAACGAAGCTGTGACCGCTCTGTCCATAAGTAGATTCATTAGTCCAATATAATATAATATATATTTTATAGTTAGTTTACAATCAAACATCGAGAAAACATCGATATGGTTTGTGGTTTGATGTGGTTTGATGTTTGAGAAAACATCGATGTGGATTGGTTTCATATTGGACTATTGAAGTTTATAATAGTGCATCTTTCTCTTCAACATTATCAAGCCTATTAATGATCTTCAATAGGCAGTTTTTCAGCTCTTATGGCCTTCATCACTTTCAATCATATTAGTGTAAATAGCAGCACTTGAGAATACGTATAGTTCGACGTGTGTTAGCCTACTGTATGGCTTGTGTTTCTGATGGGTTGAAGGGTCTATTGTGCTTCAAATTACTATATGGTTCGTCCTATAGTTGAGAATACTACCATAGTTTTCTCTTAACTGCAACGAGGCAGGATAGATACGTTAGAACATACGGATACAGATCGAACAAGGCAGACTGACGCTTTTACGAAGAGGTACGAATAGCACAATGATATAATATGATATGCGTACTGGTCGGATACTACATTCATAGTAAATTGTCCTCCGTTGGGTATCACAATCTTGACATGTCGTTTTAACTTAGCATCGAACCAAATGTTTACTTTTCGAGTGTATTTTTCAATATAATTTGAATTGTAGACGGTTGATTTATTCTACAAAAACCATGCCAGTCCCTAGCTTAGCATATCTAAATCTAGACATTTTCACGACAAAATAAGATCAACCTAGTACTACAGCAAACGTTTTCGTAATCGATATGTAGTGTATAAAAGTTGTTACAAGTATGACAGTACAACAACAATATTTTCTTTTTGTATATCTCTTATTATATGTTATGAGGATTATATTTAGCATGAGCAAGGTGATGGCCACGAATAATGAATATATATTTTTGTTCTGCGTGTAATTTAAAAAATATACCTATTTTTATGTTTATTAAAATAACATTCTCGAAGAGATTTGAGTACAAATAATTAAAAAAAATCCTGCGGTGTACATTGGCTTTCAGTTTTTTTTGTGATCATTAGGAATCGTTTGCGGAAACATAAAAAAAAAAACAACATAGACCTCCAAACAAAAACCTCGCCCGAAGTGTTTGTTTTCGGGTGGTTTTGCGTGCCAACCTCAATTTTGTTTAAAAAATGACACAAAACCAGCATCCAACCACAGACCACGCCACTGAATGAAGCAGCCGAGCGGCCATGTCATGCTGGGGAAACATGCAAAAATTGCTCAACCATATTGTTGACATTTCTTATTATTTTCCGCCCAGTTTCTGTTTCCATACGTCGCCACGTTAAACACCACAGCGATGCCACACCGGTGTTTGAAGAGCCCGACGAAGAGTCTTTTGCGAGCGATTGTTGCCGGTCGCCCATGGTTCGGTTGCGGAATTTTGTGAGCAAGAAAAATAAACATTCTGAAGCTCGCCAACAGCCCTGTTTGCAAATGCTGCCGAGCACCGAGCCCGAGATAAAGATAAAATCCTCGGGTCAACTGACCAACTGACCGACGGGGGCAGTGTGCAGAGCGGAGTGTAGACGGAGAGGCAATATTCGTGCCTTTATTATTTCTTCCTCATTGTCCCGAACGACCACCTGAACCCGGCCCGGGTTGGGTTTGGCAGGACGATGATCCTTTATTTGCTTCTTCCCTCATACGAGCGACCCGAACCCGAGCCAAACGATGAAAAACGCTTCCCGCTGGATGTGGAATCGAAAGAAATCAATCCCTTTCCGATCGACCCTTGCGAACCCGCCGCCTCTTGTTTCTCTTCCACCGTCCAAATCGGTTTCTAAGCGCCCAATGGCATAAATACAATGAGCTAGATGGGATAGTAATGGGAACGGAAATATCGAACCAGAAGCGGCGTGTACGCCGTGGAACGCCAAGTCACAGTTGGTAAATAGCAAAACGCTTCGAGAAAAAGCGAAAGCGAGAAACAATTTCCCGCGCACCGTTGTACGTGGTGCCAGTGCAGGCGATACTTTCTTTCCGCTCCTTGTTTGTGTCTCTATTGTAACCCACTTTTGGGGCGACATTTTTTTTTTTTAATCTCCACCACGCCCGTTTTTATTCCCCAGTCGGGGCACCGGTGGCGGTTGGCAACATTCCATCCAGCGAGGACATCCGCTAGATAACGGCGACGATGGCGATTAATTATGTCTGATAAAGAGCATAAAAAGCGAGAGCGAAAGTTTTATGCTCGCGCGCGATGCGCACATCCCGGGCCCGGGGCCCCGGAGCAAATGGTCCGGAATTGGATGCGGGTTTTACTTCCCATCGTGGCGAGTGCGACATATTTCACAATTGAATTGCTGCAGGTCGTTAAGCAACGCATGATGGATGGTTCAGTTTTGACAGGAAGTAATGGAAAAGGAGCGCAGGCAAAAGTTTTACGACGGGAGATGTGTTTTTGAGAAGCTGCTAAAAACTAGTTTCGAGCGTTTCTTTTTACTGCTTCCGGTGGATCTGGGTTAATTGGCCACACTCGGGGGTGATTTGGAGGAGGCAGAGACCGCTGTTTATCGCTGTGTGGTTCAAGCATTCTAAAATGTAGAATTAAAATTGTGGTGTTATTGGGTTTATATTGGGTGGTTGCTGAATTTATTAATCATACCCGAGCAAAACATATTACTTATACTTGACAGGATACTACTACTACTGCAGCTGTACGGATCCTTTTTTATTATTTAGGAGTAGTCGATATTGACGAAGTAATGGCGATATCATAGTAAAAACTTTTATTTACAAAACTATCGCAATCGCAATCACAATTACAATCGCAAAATGTATATGCGAATAATGTGACATTATCAAACATGTATCACACTGTCAAACGGAAACTATGAAGAACATTATCAATATAGTCCGTAACATAATTAACATAACTTCTACTAGTTTACATAAAAAATACGTGTTATATGATTTTAAAACAATCTCACAAACGATATTGATATTTGTTTTACCACGAACAATACTGCTCCATGTAAGGCAGCGCTCTGGCACCTCTCGAACAGACACCAAACACGAACGAACCTATACCATCATATGGGGGTGCTCGTTCAAACAGTCTCGAACAAACCAGACAAACACGGTCTCGAACAAACCGATTTGGTTTTGTTTGGCATGTTCGATTCAGACCCATGCTGTGTGAACCTTGGCGATAAATCCTTAACAAAACGTTAAAAAAAACTGATGTTTACAATTGTGCGGTGGTTCTGTTTAATAATTATGTAGTTTATATTACGTTAGAGTGTGTTTGTTTAGTTTGTTTA
>KB673090.1:1685686-1697901 GCA_000349145.1 Anopheles dirus
GAGACTGAATTCGCCTAAGTCGGCGGATATGTGTACTGGCTGCCCAGTGGAAACAAATACCGCCATACTCAAGCGAAGACAGAATCATAGACTTATACAGTTGCAGTAAGTCTCTGGGATGCGCTCCCCACCACGAGCCCGTAATAGTTCTCAGGAAGTTTATTCTTTTTCTGCATTTGGTAACCAGCTGTTCAACGTGTCTTTTCCATAAACATTTTCTATCGAACCAGACTCCAAGGTACTTAAACGAATTTACGTTTTGTATCCTCTTATCTTCCATAAATATCCGACTTACAGGAGACTGATGCTTCCTAGAAAAGACCACTAGTTTTGTTTTTTTCTGTTGAAAAATCAATCCCTAGGTTGCTAGACCAGGTTGATTGCTGTAGTGAGGCTTCAATTCTGCTATTGTCTGTACTGGCGAATGACAATACTGCATCATCCGCCAACTGTCGGAGGGTACAACCTTTTACGAGGCAGGAGTCTATATCTTACGTTAGAGTGTGGAAATTTAACAAAAACTACGAAAGAAAGCAGTGTTTGTTATGATGCTACGGATGACATTTCCGCCAGACAACAGATAATTGCCAGAGCACCCTACCGAACATGTCTTGCTTGTTTGCTTTGTTCTAGAGATGCCAGAGTGCTGCCTAACATAACTACACGACCACTACAGAAAACTCGTTTTTATGATACAAATAATCGTTTTAAAAATTCGAAGGTAAAATGCATGTGTAGTTTTAAGCGATCCTAAATAACAAAGGCATTATTTTGACGGATTATTCAAAGGTCTTATTACCCTTTCTTGTGCAGTTTTGAGGATCTGAATACGAAATTCAACCCCAATCAACCCCATATAAACCGAATTAGCCCGTTATTAGGTCGATCTTTTTGAGATCTCTGCCCAACAAGACACGATTGGATGCAGCCGTCATTCAACCATGCCTTCTCGGGGATCAGGTAGCCAAGTGTACATGATAAACGCATTATAGCTGTAAAACAACAAAGTATCAAAACGTCAACAAACATCGGAGAGCTGAACAGTGAATGGAAAATATAAAAAAATCTGTGATTATCAATTTCAAATACAACCATTAACTAAAACAATCGGGACATATGGCCTTTGGGGTGGTTCAGTCTTACGGATTACCTTTTGAAGGCCCAGGAAGCTGGATTCATCTGGTCGACCAAAGTATAATCACACAGACAAAGAAGAAGAAAGAAGAAGAATAGGAAATTTAATGTATTTTATGCGGTTTTTGCTGGTCTAATACCCGTAATTTATTACACAATACAAGAAAATAATTAACGTAGACAGAAATGGTCTTATATGCGATGCAGATAGTTTTAAATGTTTCAAAAAATTCTATAACTAATAGAAACAATGAGGTAAAATCATTTACATATTTTTAAAATTATTTCTCATGTATGCCAATGTATGCCAAATATGCCAACATTGTCAGTCTTTTTAATTAAGTTATGATGGTACTCTCACAGGTGCGCTATATGCCGATTACGCCGATCACTATCGGTGACAATCGGAACTGCGCAACGTGTTATATGATTAAGTTCATAATGTTATAACTGTTGCGAATCGTTATCATTATTGTCAACAAACCGATCGCGATAACTATCGCGGTGGTTCTCTTGACAACGTTTTGATTTAGCACACTCTCCACCAACCGGCTTATATAAAACGAACGCGAAAAAAAAAAGTTGCAATGGCGCTAAAGGCGCGTATGACGAAAGAGAAAGAGTTTATCGATTGTAGCAAAAGACGCGCCTTAACTCTGTCCAAAGTAAACCCTGAGAAATAAAGGACGAATTTTGTGACCGTTGTATACGGACCAACAAACAGCTAGATTTCTGGGTTTGATTCACAACAGTAGCAGTTTATAGCTTGTACGATGTTAAATTTATTTTTAAAACCATAAATTAGGAATAACAGCTTTAAAAATGGGTCTAAACATGGATTATTGATAGAAAAGCTTTAGCTTATAATCTTGAATTTGGAAATGAAATATTGATAAGAATAGAAAAAGTAAATGCCTTTGAACAGCAACAGATTTTCATAAGTGCCGAAGATTGAGTAACATCTGCTATGTATACGATCATAACCTATAACTGAATCAAAATCAAGGTATCCATTAAAGGCATAGTAATCAGTTAAGCCATTTTAGCGCGTAATTCAATCACAAACATCAGGTCGGGGTTGAGTTTTTAAGATTTTTCTAATTGCTTTTAGAAACTATATGAAAAGTTCGGAAGTACCTTCACAGCAATCCTACACAGCACAGCTGTTCCTTCGCAGCAATAATCATCTCAATCAATTTAAAACAAACTTGCCAAATTCAAACAGCCCTTCAAACGATATCAACTGAGCTGGATTGGACATCATTGTTCGTCAATGGTACCCTGGAGAGCCCTTTAAATCATCGCAACAGCAACAGGTTCTCGCCCCCCTCGCCGAATCCGAGCACCCATTCTAATTTAATTTAATTTCTAATAAATGGGGTTAATGACGGTCATTCAGGCGCACAAAACGGTGAATTGGTTTCATTAATGAGCTTGCAAATTGCTTGCAGCGTGGCTGCCACGTTTGACAGGCTGAAAACTTTGCCCATTTGTCGTGTGTTTCCTGCAGCAAAACCCAAAGCGTCAAGTTACACCCGCTTTAAGCGGCGGCAGAGCTGCGTGTTACCATTTTTCCACGGTGCAGCAAATGGAATCGGGCACATACCACTGGCATGAAGTGACACGAGCGTCGTCATAAACACAAGGGCTGGAAGGGAGAGAGAAACGAGCCAGATGGGGGCGGGGAGGTGATAAAAACTTTCCAATGAATGGATCATCGATTATGCTCGGTGAGTCGCTCGTTTGTAGGATGTGTTACGCTTTGCTGCGGCTGCTGCTGCTGCTGACAGGTTGAAGAATAGCCCTACCACCCGCTGACGGGCAAGGGTTGGCAAAGTTTTACGTCACGGCAGCGGCGCAATCATCGGACGCTGAGCGAGGGTGAGATTATTCTGCAATGGAAGCGCTCCTAGCTGTACGCCATCCTCGATTAACTGGCACTGCACATTCGTGAAATGAATCCCGGGCGTGCGGCGTCCTCAACCGTTTGCCCGAGTAACGACCTGTTAATGTGAAAGGCTATAAAATTGCTCGTGATAGTTTTCGAGCAAACTTTGCACTTACTGCCGGGATGGGCTCAGATGGTTTTACACCGGGAACGTTCGATTACTTTAAACGTACCGCTGCTGGGGTTTAGTGAGTTTAGTGAAACTAGTTTTACGGTAGAAAATAGATTTTTCCAGTGAAGCGTTAACTCGCTTTAGGAATAGTTACAGCAATATACCAAAGTAACATGTTTATCGTTTGGTCACTATTTTCATGCGAAATACAGAAAAGAAGGCAATGATTTTATAGAGCTTTATGAGTTCAGCCGAAACAGATTCATTGCTCTTGCGCACCCCTGCAAATTGTCTGATTTTACTACAAATACATATCGTATGCGCAGGAAACACAAGACTAAAAGTCTAGTTTCCTTGGCAACGACATAGACGAATTCCTCAAACTCTGTGGTTTCCGATAGAACATAAAGAGCGATGCATTCCAGTAAGCGCTGCCCAACCGACGATCTGCAGAGAAAACGAAAACAACCTCTAATGGTCCCGGCCGGCCAGGAGGAACCCGATTTTATGAGTTCTGCCGAAAACAAAACGCATAAAAAAGCTGGTGAAAGAATAACAAAACACGCCCCGTACTTTCGCAGAACCCTTTTGCTGCCTGTGGCTATGGAAGGGTTTTTGCGTCGGGCGAAGAACTGTTCTTCCTACTGTTTACGATCCGGATCGGGCGGCGAAAATTCGTAAGTGTAGTAAATTACTCGCCGTATCCGTCTACACACAAAAAACAAACAAGCTACAGCCAAAAAATATTCACTTTTGCGAAAACAATCCAACAGCTCATGCAGTTCTAGCGTCTCGCGGCTATATAATGGCATGGCTGCATGTCTGCTTTGCATAAGCAGATATTTTTATGACAGGACCTTTCAATGCAATTGCTTTTCGAAACTATGCTTTATCAATTTTGGGAATTTAATCAAAACATGATCTTTGGATTTTTTTTAGTTTAGTATCGAACTATTTAGTATTTATACCATCAGAGTAATTTTGGCGAATGCCCATGTGCCATAGTTCTATTACAAAAATTAAAATGTTTCATTCTAATTTAGTCAGTTTTGTCTCAATTTTGGAGGAAAAAAAAATCCAAATAAATTTCTCTCACAAGCATAAGATGTTTCTATTCTAATGTATCTTTCATTTTTTGGTGAAGTAAAATTTTGTGATGTGTTATTAATATATGCAACAGTTTTGTATGTGCTTTTATAACTTATTTGTAAAGACATAATGTTTAATTAAACAATTAGAAATATACGATAACGTACATTATGCCAAATAAGATTTAGATATATTATTATTAGTGATACTGGAAAGCTTTTGAAAACGAGTAGTAAATACATTTAAATATCTATCTATTACTGGTTTCTGATACATTAAGCAACAACATATTTTTTTAAAGATATTTTCATAATTTTTCGATTTTTACAAAACAATATAACAATGAATCACTGGAACTTGTCCAGTCCATCGGAACTTGATCCGATCCGATAAAATGAATGTATTTTGATAACTGAATTGGATTATAAATAATAATAAAATATGTCATAACTTAAGCCAGCCTATCGCCTTCCATCGTCTAATCAATACACCTAAACGATGTATGATTGCGTGATGTTACATTTACTCACAACAACACATTAATCTCACCTCCACACTCACAAGCGCTGTAACTCATCGCAGCCTGCCTCTATCACACCGATCGGGAAGTGGTTTCGAACGGTTCAACACGTTCAACACGACACGGGACTTAATCTTGCCGACGTTTAATAACGATCGCGAGCAGCATTCGCACGAGACGTGGGAACACGTGTAACGAAACATCCTCAGATAAGAAAAAGGGAAGGCACACCTAACACAACAGTCCAAAGTACGAAAGCCCCTGCAGACACGGTGCCTCTCGCAATAACGCCGACGCTCGTTATCGCAGGTGCTTCTTTCGGCAATTATCGGCCCATCAGCTGTGTGCGCGCTCCGTACTAAGCTCCTCGTGCCGGTCGGGAAAGAAGCCCCACAAGAAATGGTCTGGAGCCAGCGAATATCGGTGCGATGCGGAGATTTATTTACAATTTCACTTTAGGTGCTACTTTTTGCGCGATGATATGCTCTTCTCTTTTTGCAAGTAATGCGTACCGATGGTGGAGACGTGCGAAGACGTGCTCATCATTACACGCACCATTGCGCCGTGGTTTTTCCAATCCCATTTCCTGGGAGCTGTGAGCCGTTTGCGGGTTCCTTCCGACGCCGTACTTTGTATGTACGTTCGCACTTTTCTGGAGGAAGCATTTCTTTTGGCAGCCATTTTCGTCACTCATCACAATTCTCAATGAACACGCGCCTCATTTGACTTTCTTCTTCTCCGCCTTCTCTCATTTGCAGCATCCCGGAGCACCGTAACGAGGTCACCCTGGGGCACCCGGAGGCCGCTGGAGCCCGATGACGACAACGAATTCAAATTGCCACGGTTGCTGAATTCACACGGGCCGGTTCGCCCACGATGGATTGTTGATAAATTGGAGCCCGCATCCACTCGGGTTACCGATCCGCACAGCGCACCTCCTGCTCCAAACACCCGAACAAAAACCTTGACCCGGTGCGCTGCGGACCAGAGAGACAGGGCGCGTCGGGCGAGTTTTATCTCCCCTAGATGCTGCCGGTGCTTAGCGATTCCCCGGAGCACCCGTGCCTGAGCTTTCCGCGGAAGTGAGCGATACGGGTTCGCTTCCGAGTAGCTGGCTTTCGCACCGATCGCCGCTGTCGTCAGTATCTACCTGTCCGTGGCAGAAGAAGTCGCAGTCGCGCTTGGGTTCGCTGTTCGCTGGAACTCGTTTGCACGCCGGCACCTTGGAGACCTTTCAAACGCGCCGGCGGCCGGAGGAGTCCGTGCGGCGATAAGAAGCGTTCTCTTCGCACACCGCACCCGAAGACCCGATGAAATGAGCCGCTATGTGGACCTACATGATGGCAGCGGCCCGAGGTGACCGGGCAATGTCATCGATATCGTCACGTCATCAGAGCAATCGGAATGAGTTTGACTCGCCAAGGTAAGCGAGCGATCAGCTGTCGCCCCGTATCTCCTTTTACGTCCATGTCCGACACTCACGCGATCCTCCCTTTCTCACCCCCTCCCACTGAACGCAGCATTTACCACTTTAATCGAGTGCAACGACCACTGTACAACACGACGCACCGTGCACCACAGCTGTCCAATGGACCCGTCAGCATCAGTACGACTCCGTTCGGGAGCAACACCATCTATCAGAGCTACATGCCGCAGACCGCCTCGCTCGACAGCTTCAACAGTGTGGCCACGAATCCCAGCTTCTCGACCACGGGCGACACGCCGCCGATCGGCGGTTCCGGCCGGGTGGTTGCGCCGGCCACCGGAACTGGCACGACGCCGACGCCGGGGCGGCAGGTCGCGGCGTTACCGTTCACGACGCGCAACCGGCCGGAGGTAGCTACGGAGCTGCCGGTTACGCCGAAGAACAACCATCTTAGCCAGGCTGTGATAGAAAGTGAGCGGGGCGATGCTCAGGTACGTGGTGTTAACTTAAATATTGTGCCGTACGACATTGCGCAGTGTGTTTATCAAAGATTAGCTGCATTATTCGAAGTGATGGATTTCAGAACAGTGTATGTGTAGCACATTTTTGTACAGTGATTAAACGACCAAAAATGCAATGCCTTGTACAGGGTCTGCACATTCGGAAAACCCAAGCAGTTGAACGTATGGGTTGGGTAGAAAGTTGGGTGGAAACTGCCAGCTCCATACATAATTTGGGATTCTATCTTTCACCCAAGACATCTCAAGATGTTGTATTGACCTCATGTGCTATTATCATTTTGTTTCTACGATCCTCAAGTGCAATTGATTTGAGTTACCGCGAGGCATAATATGCGTCCCTTTTAAACTGCCCTTGTTTCTGGAAACGTTAACGTTGAATTGGAGAATGTTAGCTGTTTGGACTACTTTACAACGTTAAGCGATTGGCGTTTGCGACATTTGACAGATGTGACATCAGCAACTCCATACGAAAAAAACCGAATCGCGAGCGACTTCGTTCACTTTACTGTGTGTATTTACTGTGAACGAAACCTGTGTCGTGATTTTGACAAATAGTACAGTTTAGCTTATCGCAGTATAACAGTTCCATGCGCGATTTTATTCTACGATTCTTTTTTTTCTTTTTTTGATAACATCATAAACGCTTCTAAGTTGTTAGTTACGTGCCGAAACATTGTTTACTGCTGATAGTTTGGGCAAATCTTGCATATTATCGATATGGCAACTAGTATTGCCAAGTGAAAATCACTAAAGACAACTTTAACTAATCATTTATACCATTAATCACCCTATATTGTGTCCAAAGCTGGTGGATTTTAATCTTTGTTTTAATAGTCAGCGATCGTATTACACTTGTCAAACACTCAGAACGTAAAGAGATTCATCTTTGTGGCACAATATGGGTCTGCAATAGCGACAGAGCTCACTCGGGACAAGGTGCCCCAGATTGTGAAAGGAAATGTCCATTAGCCATGTATCGTTCTATGTCGTGTTGACTGATACCCAAAATATACATGAAGTTTGCTTTCCCTGATATAGAGCAATACGGCAAGACCGTTCCTAAATAAATAAGAAAGGATCTGTTCTATTTAAATTCGTTTACGAACAAACGACAAGAACAAACGCATGAAGTTGTATGGAGATCGGTCTGACATCGAAGAACATTTGTTGTCATACTAATCTGTTTGTTTTTTTTTTTTTTAATTGATATATCATGGCATTAGCAATCTTGGTAAAACAATTGCTGATGTTGACATTGTTGATGTTGAACCTTGGTTGTTGAAAAAACTGAAATCATCTGATGATCAGTTTTTGAGCACAATTGTTCATTCTACATATGACATTTACATTTATTGTTTGAAATGTACTATAAATCCATAGCCATCATGATTTGACAGGAAGAGAATGAAAAGGGCCTAGCTATCAGACTAGGATTGTGGGATTAGTCAATTATCAAAATCTCTACACGCATTTGCTACTGTGGAAGTTATAAGCCCTGATCTGATAAAATGACTTACAGAGTATCGTTCTTCAAATTTCTTCTCCACCATCGTTGATACGTTGATGGCTTTGAGCAAGCTTTTCGGTTTTGACTATACTTTATCCTTAGTTGCAAACGGAGGAACTATCCCTATCCCTCGACTATTCCGATGATACTTGTTATGTGAAGGTCTGGTATAATTTGCCAAGTTGTTATTATCTACTTTAAAAGGTGTTTTGTTAAATTGTTCAATAGCCATAAATTGTACGCTTCACGTTAAGAAGCTTTCTAATAAATCGTGATTACAAAATGTAAATAATGTAATTATTTGATGTTAAAGGCGACCTCGTTTTGCATTATGGTAAAGAAGGTCATTAAAATGAAAGGCCATTGTTGAATAGATGTTTCATATATTGAAAAGCATCAAACTTTGAATTCCGTAAAATCACCTCAGCTTTATATAATCATTGTTCTACCAGTTCAAACATACGATAAATCTAGTGAAATTGCTCTAGAAATATCTAGAAATCATTTTAGTATCTATCATATGAATCATAGCACAGATTGCAAACTTTGCTTCGCCAGTAGCAATACCTAATGATCCATACATCACAGGCAAAGAGCGTCGTTTAAGACTGCGCATCGTGCTAAAAGTTGTTTCCATTACCGTGCGATTAATTTGCGTCCGGCTGCAACTTGCCGTATCCCCACCGAACCAGTAGCGATAAAGACCGATGTCCAAGACACCGATTGCCGAAGCGTGCGTGGAGTTCAGCGAAGGCTTCGATCGCACTGCCGGAGCCGTACGCTACGACGCTCATTGCACAAGAATGCGTAATGCGACGAACACTCTGCGACGAATACGCGTGGTTGGGTCTGTATGTCATTGAGCAATGTGGCCTGCGCGTTTCAGTGTGTAAGTGGTAGCCGGCCAGTCACTTGTTGTTCGCTGTTCACACTCAGCCCAGTGCATCCGTGCCTGCGTGCACCATAAGCACGTGCCATCTCGCCCCACAATGAGCCTCTAATGAAAAACATCAATTCGGCAAAATCAGTCGGCGCTGGACCGGCTGGATTCCGCCTGCGACTGAGGTACCACGGGGACCACCGGCACCGGCGGAAGGCCACGATCGATTCGGGGCTGCCTCTGATTAGGTTTTGACTGTCGCGTAATTGACCGAGCGCACCGGCACGACCGCAAGCTTAACGGGGACAGGGTTACGGGACGGGGACGTGTTTGGATTTGCAAATGCAAATCGCAACATCGCCTCCGGCCTCCGGTCACCCGAGGGCCGGCGTGTCGGTGGTGTTAATTTGCAAATGTCATTTGTGACCACGAACACACCCCTCCCGCGCTCCCGATTCGGGGTGTGCAGGGAAGGGGTGTGGGCGGGTGGGTGCGACGATGTAAATCAGCAGTTCAATGCACGCACTGCAATCAGCCACGGTGGCCGCACGGGGAGGATGCAAATTATTGCTGGCACGAGAAACCAGAATCTCAAAAACGCTAATTCAAACTAATCGCAAATATCAATCGAATTGTCATTGCCTGGCCGATAAATAATCATTTGATTAATCTGCGTTTCAAGCCGCAAGTAGGACAGTGGGAAATTTATTTCACCGAGCGGATATTCTCCTGCAATCAGTAATACCCCGTTGTGGAAAAGGGATTAATTTTCACGGGGTAAATAAAATATAGCTTCGCTTTGATCTTCTTTGGTTGAATTGTTCCACGCTCAATTCTTATTTGAAATATAGTGAAGGTTTTAAGATGTTAAGCATAGCAGCTTCCTGTTATGTTTCGATTCTGTAACTTGTGTAATATCCAAAATAAATGTTCCTATTAGAATATATGGAAGAAGAGAAATTCATGCAACGAAAGGTACTTATTTTATTGATGAATAGTAGTGTTATTGTAATTTCAACACTTTATTCAATTGATTATTAAATAACATTTTCTAGCTATTTCCAACAATCGAAATAAAGATTTACTTTTAACAATTGGTCAAAATCGGTGTATTCTAAGCATAAGCTTTGTCCAATCAAATGTTCTAATGTTTGATATTGCTAAGTGAGTATTTTAAAGGCATGCAGTGTAAAAGCCCGTTTTCATGAAGCGAAACTCCAAGCGACGGCTCCAGGCGCAACTCCAAAATAACGTCAAATTCGCATCGCTTCGTGTAGACACGACAATTTGCAAGGTAGTCGCGCTTGATATGGAGCAGACTGTATTTCCTAATTTTTGTGCACTTTTATCGCTAAATTTCCCAAAAGAATATACTACAATGACTAAAATACAATATCCTTGCTTCAAACACCTATATTTGTTGACAAACCAACTCAAAATGTTTGTTTATACCGAGTTGCGCTTGAGTTTGCCTGCCGAACTCAAAAACGATTTTGACAGATAAATGGGCAACTAACTGCACTGACAGCATTCGCGCTAGGCGAGTTGCATTTCATGTAAACGGGCTTTCATGCAATTTTTATCAAAATACATCTCGGTTCGACAGCGTTCTCGCCTCGAGGTTTCCTGTAATGTCTTATCGAAGCGAGAATGGTCAAGAGAGAAATTTGACAGCTGTTTCACCTGGTGCACAGGTCGTTATACAGACATGAAAAGCCCGCTTAAAAGTTAGTTGCAACAACTTCGATTGCATCAAGAATTGCCTACTTTGATCAAATCAGGGGTAATGAGCCAAATTATTTCAACACCCTTTTTGATTTTCTTTTATAGTTACGACCAAATTAATAATAATAAACATTAAATGAAACATTAAAATGAATATTGTATAACATAGAAAATTAACTACATTACATATTAGAACATCTACGCCCAAACTTGTTAGAATGCATGACGTGCTATAACATTGGTTTGTTTTTTTTTTACTTTGAACTATTTTATACATTGTTTTGTAATTTCATAAAGAAGAAGTATAAAACAATTTGTTTTATTCCACAAAAATAACACAGGACATATTATTTTTTCAACTTGATTTGCTACCATTTGAGCGCAAGCATATAAAAAGCAACGCAATTTTGTGAAACGTTAGCTAGCCAGCTGATGAAATTGCTACACTTCCTGCTGCTGCTGCTGCTCTTAGTTTAGTAATTCAAAGGAGTTGTTGACAAGATTAATTGCTATATTCCGCACGCTTTCCTAAAACATGGGAGAGAAAAAAAACCTAATGAAAATGCAATTGTCGTGTATGCACTTAAGACTGTGCTGTGCTCTGTTACGAGAACATTCCGTATGCAAACCATAATGAAGCCGTACGCTCATTCGTGGAATTGTAGATGTCTACGTTGCAACTTGCCCGTGCGTCCCACCGGCGCCAAACAACTGCATTTCCAGGCAACGCATTCACTCACGCTCGGGTGCAGAAAAAAAAACTCGCAGCCTCGTTAATTAACAGCATAACACTTGTTGGAGGACCTTTTTTCGATGGCCGATGTTTCGTCACCGTTATCAGCGTACAAAATGCATAATGAATGATACACGCGACGCTGCTGGCTCGTGCTGTGGTGCATTACGTGCCTATGGCGCGCCTCGCATCGCGACATCACGGCTGTTAGAGTTGAGCCGCGAACGGGTGGTGAGCGGGCAGGTGTAAAAAACATGCACGAAACCCCCCCTCAACAATCTAGCCAAACCGGCGGCGTGCTATTTAATGGGCATAAATTATGACAGCACAAAGCGTAGTAAATTTTCATCATCATCATCATCATCAACTACACCGAACGATCCTGCATCTTCCGGTAACGGGTCGGGTCGGGAAACTTCATTTTGAAATATGCGTAATCACCATTTGTATTGGCTTATGATAATTTTCCACTCGAAATTTTTCGTTCGCTCCACGCGACGCACAACAACGACGAGGAGGAGGACGACGACGACGACGACGACGGGAACGATTCATGCACACATGACCTCACAATTCCAGGTGTTGACATAAACCGGAAAATAAATACGAGCAGGCATTAT
>KB673090.1:1702126-1753751 GCA_000349145.1 Anopheles dirus
ATACATTGTTTTGTAATTTCATAAAGAAGAAGTATAAAACAATTTGTTTTATTCTACAAAAATAACACAGGACATATTATTTTTTCCAACTTGATTTGCTACCATTTGAGCGCAAGCATATAAAAAGCAACGCAATTTTGTGAAACGTTAGCTAGCCAGCTGATGAAATTGCTACACTTCCTGCTGCTGCTGCTGCTCTTAGTTTAGTAATTCAAAGGAGTTGTTGACAAGATTAATTGCTATATTCCGCACGCTTTCCTAAAACATGGGAGAGAAAAAAAACCTAATGAAAATGCAATTGTCGTGTATGCACTTAAGACTGTGCTGTGCTCTGTTACGAGAACATTCCGTATGCAAACCATAATGAAGCCGTACGCTCATTCGTGGAATTGTAGATGTCTACGTTGCAACTTGCCCGTGCGTCCCACCGGCGCCAAACAACTGCATTTCCAGGCAACGCATTCACTCACGCGCGGGGGCAAACAAAACAACTCGCAGCCTCGTTAATTAACAGCATAACACTTGTTGGAGGACCTTTTTTCGATGGCCGATGTTTCGTCACCGTTATCAGCGTACAAAATGCATAATGAATGATACACGCGACACTGCTGGCTCGTGCTGTGGTGCATTACGTGCCTATGGCGCGCCTCGCATCGCGACTTCACGGCTGTTAGAGTTGAGCCGCGAACGGGTGATGAGCGGGCAGGTGTAAAAAACATGCACGAAACCCCCCCTCAACAATCTAGCCAAACCGGCGGCGTGCTATTTAATGGGCATAAATTATGACAGCACAAAGCGTAGTAAATTTTCATCATCATCATCATCATCAACTACACCGAACGATCCTGCATCTTCCGGTAACGGGTCGGGTCGGGAAACTTCATTTTGAAATATGCGTAATCACCATTTGTATTGGCTTATGATAATTTTCCACTCGAAATTTTTCGTTCGCTCCACGCGACGCACAACAACGACGAGGAGGACGACGACGACGACGACGACGGGAACGATTCATGCACACATGACCTCACAATTCCAGGTGTTGACATAAACCGGAAAATAAATACGAGCAGGCATTATCGTGTTCGCTGTGTGCGTTGTGTGTGCGAGTGTGTGTTTTTAGTATATCGTATTTACCTCTCGAACCGATCGATCGATTGATCGAACCGGGCGTGGACCGGGCGTGGGTCGGTCGTTGATGACAGCCGCTGAAGTGGAGGTGTGAACATAAATTTTCGTTATTAATGTTCCACCGATTTCCGATATTCGATTTTTCACTCTCATCGTTACGCTCGGATACATTGTAGTAACATATTGTTACGGGATCCCGTTCATGGGTTTTTTGTTATTTAATTTGGATTCGTTGGCAAAGAGTGCAAATAAGCAATCCGCGAAGATGTCTCTTAACGAGTCAGCGGCACAACGGCTGTAAAATGTGATAATATCTGCAAATTGATGGAGCGTTTTGGAAAATCGTCACCTTTACGATTTGAGTGTCGTCGATCGGTGCTATAAACTCGATTCAGCAGGATGTGATTGCAGACAATTTGCTTATTGCAATAGTCGATTACCGGCTCTTTAGTACAGCATTAACATTATTGTTGCACACCAAGTGGGGATCGCTCTTAAAAAGTACCATTTAGGATTGTGAGAGTCACCGTTGTGGAGTTGGAAATTCGGTCAATTTGATCAGCTCTTAGATTCAGTTTATTCTTATTATAATGCTTGCTTTAACATGCGGAATCCACATATTAAGAGCTCAAGCAAATCAAATAATTCAAGTGAGGGTCTCTCGATTTTTCTTTCTATCGTTCTCTCTTTTTTCATATTTTTTACATTAAAATTGGTTTGACAGTTACAGCGAGTCTAATTTTTTAGCTTAAATAAAAAAAGAAATTGAAACTGTTTTTTTAAAGCAACGTATATTTTTATGGTATTTGAGAAGTGAAGTAGTGGAGCTATCATTTTCATCATTATGTATCTCAAAATGTCATATTTCTTTTCTCCAATGCGAGATCTATCAATGAAATTCTTCCAAATTTCGCTTGTCAGAGAAATGTCGATTGTCGATTAATGTTTTATTGTGTAAATAAGATAAATCATGCATCCAGCTATGAATCTAGACAGAAAGATGTTTATAGTTTTGGCAATATTTGTTAAATGTTTGGACAAAATGTTTTCCATCAGATTTACCCACCAACATATACCAACTCCAAAGTTACGCATACAATACCGCGCACAATACTTTACGTTTCTCTCTACATTTGGACACGCATGACGGAACCGGAAAAGTGTTTCGATAACAGAGTGGGCAAACGAACAGCCCAAAACGAGCGTGTTTTATTGCTGTACCATCGACTAAATAATATCAAACGCAAACAAATGTTGCAAAGACGAATGCAAAACACTCCAAAATGGCACACTCCACAAAGCACGCTTCGTATGGAACGCGTCGAGAGTTGCTCGCTGAGCTTTCGGCAAACCATTGTTGAAGCAATTTGACGGTACATCCTGTTTGTATTTGTTTTGCAGTCAGCAGGGCCGAAGAACAATGCCGTTGGTTCCGGTGTGGAGCCAAAATCTAACCAGCGTTCCGTAGCGCAAATCAAACAAAAGGAAATGCTCTTTTTTATTCGGGTTGTTATTTTAAACGAGCGCAAACGATGGTGGGTTACGATTAAATTGTATTTTCTAAAATAAAACACAACGAAATTCAAATATGAACTGCATATATTTGGAGATATTTAAATAGCAGCTGACTCTAGAAAAAAAAAAACGCATCCCCACATTGCCCTCTCGACATACTACGAAAATCAAATTTATTGCGCTACGTCATAGGTTTAAGAGACCTCATGAAAGGCTGGCACAATGACCGAGACGCGAAACTTTGTTCATCTGACATTCAACGTCAGCGTCACTTTGGATTTCTTCTCAGAATCATCCTTCCACTGCTCATATCAGGGGTTGTAAACTGATGATTATTTGATATTATTAACCACTGCAAATAAAAGGATATTTTGATGAAACTTTTAATTACAATCGAATGAACGATCATCCTAGAGTTCTTTGAAGTATAAAAAAGCTCTTGTCAATAAGAAGAAGAGCAAAATGTTGAGAAGTATTTTCACCCGGGGATAGAATCAGCTGATTAGCTGGGAAGGACCGGCGGGCCGGGTTCTGCAGAGCCCTGGCAGATTAGCACGATTCGCCATTGCTCAAACGATAAAAGCCGGGCTTATGAATTCAAGCCAAACCAATTCCGAAAGATGGCGAAGGAACTGAGGACGGGTTCCAGCAGGAAATCATGGAAATCTGTTGCAAATAACAATGTCTTTTGTGTACGGTTTCGCCCGTCACATCGCTTTGCTTGCGCTCCTTGCAATTTATGCGCAGAGCAGCAGCTGCTGTACGGTACGATGCGCCTGCCAGCAGATTGACGGCCAGACGAGCGTGTTGCCGGTTACACTCATCATCAAACGCACGCATTGCATTGTTATACATCCGCACGTGGGACGTGCCTTCCTGCTGCCTAATGGCCGGGGATGGGTGGAAGGTGTTGCGCAAAATTGCCTCAAATTTCCATCTGGTCGGATGAGGGCGATAAGTTGGGATTGGGGGCTGGTCGATTGATTACCTTTCGGTCAGCGTGCCGTGTGAACACCGGTTTCGTGAGCAAGAGAAAGGCGCTCACAGGGTAGTTTCAGGCGGCAGTCGACTTCGGTGAGCTTCACGCGTGTGAGCTTTCTCATGTACAATACGTCCACGCGTTTGCTAGTCCCTGGAGTCGAGCAGTATGCTATGCCGAGGACAACGATTTCAATTAATACGCCATCGACAGTTTCATTCATCATACTGCTGTGGCTTCCTATTCGTTATTTGGCCTTCTAGTGGATACTATCCAACATCTCTCCAGAAGAACGCGACTGATGGGTTTGGCGATCACATCACGCCTTCTTTTTCGTATTTGAAGATTCCCAATGCTTCGTTTAAGCAGGACAAATAAAAAATGATAAGAACGATATGATAGAGACTTTCTGATCTTCCTTCATTCATGACATAAACAAATGAAATGAGATAAGTTTAGCTTTTTTAACTTATTAAACATCTAGTATAACAGTTACAACCATTTTTGACCACATGTTTTGAGCATCTCTCTGACATGTCTTTTTGAATTTCACAACAAATATTCCTAGCACGAACCGTGCTCAAACTTACCCGCATTCTCAGAAGCCATTCCATCTCTCTTCTTAATTAACAATTTGTTTGAATCTTTGCATGTAAATTACCTTCCATCTTGAGTGTCACATACAAAAGCACCATAATTTTGAGCTCATAACATTCACACATCGTTGCAGATGCGAAAATCCTCAATCCTCTCCTGGGGGCTAAGCTCATCTCGTCATGCTCATCCCGTCTGGGTTAAGCCCCTTCGGAAGGCAAATTGCATTTACCATTCACAGCTGCAGCGAAGGGAGAAACGAGCCTGCAGAAAATTGTTGTCATCGCTTCTTTGCCATGCTTAGGTGCGCCTTTAGGAAGCACACGACGCGCGTCACGTGTGTTGAAGGGAGATTACGAATGTAAGACCGTTCTAGGTTTGAACCTGTCTGTCAGGAGTATTTATGGATAGGGGATCCGCAGCGTGCGGTAGGCCGTTGTGGCTATTTTATTTCAATAGCACTCATTACTGACGTAAATGTACGTGCCTTTGACTGACATAATTCAGTGGTAATGACGGAAATCTTGTGTACAAAAGTCCAGTGCATGCATAAAGTACCTGCATGCGTCTCAAATGAATAGAGCTTATTGTGGGTGACTTACTTCATCGAAATGAGAACCCTAATTACACGTGTTGAGTAACAGGCTTGAAAGACAACTGAATTAATAACCAAATGCAGCATAATTTAATTTCGCTTTTAGATAAAACAAAATGAACAATGTGGAATACTTAATTTGTTTTACCAGTATTAGTGGACCGGTTGTGTTGCTGGAAGAACTCATTAAACAATAATAATTTGGCCTAAACGATAAATGATAAATGATGATAAATCCCTCTTACCCCAACACAAATTTGAGAAGGACGGATGTATCGAAATCGATAGTTTTACTCTGATGTTAGGAAAAGCTTATAAAAGTAAAAATTAGGAATAAGTGGTGCCATCGAAGAGTTTCTTGAAGAAATCACCGAGTCATTTACGCTGCACCTTATAGTATTCCAGAGTATGCTTAGCATAGCGCGCCATGAACCAATGATTGGGACTGGCTCACCATATTTAGGATACCGCTGCAACATGCATATGACCAGCACCACTAATACCAACGAGAGATGTTTTGGGCACTACCTTCGGAAGCAGGGGAATATTGTCTAAAGTACCTGAAGTTGTCACATTGAATCATCATGTATGATTTATCATATGACCTCTCACATTGCGTGAACAACATGAACTCTTCAAAATGAATTCAAAATGAACTCTTCAACATGAACTCTTCAAATTCATAAAACCTTATCATCGTCATCTAGATCGTGATGGCAACTGCAGTTACACATTCCAGAGGACATCTGCACATATATGACATTGTACAGTTTGTTTAACATACACAGCACAATTAATTTAGAATTCTGGCAATCTAATAACTAAAACTGCCTGAACTAGATCTGAATTTGCTGTGTAATCTAGACCCTCTTAACTGTCATTGGTGGATGGTTTTACTCATCAAACAATTTTAATAACTTAAACTCAAACATTGGATCATTAGAACAGCACAGAAAAATGGACACGGTGCTCACCGTAGACAGATTTATCAGTTATGCCACACATTGTCTTAAGCATTATTCTTCTCATGTCTGGCTAGTACGACCAAGTCATTTTTCTAAATATGAGCAAATCCATTCCTTCAAATCAACAATGGTTGGAATCATAAATTTCATCTTCTCTTCATCACACCTTCCCTACCAACGCGTAATTCCCATTCGTCAGACAATGAGTTATCACTCTACACACGCTCTAACTGCGCCCGACTTCATCAACTGTCGAATGTTGAACCATTGAACTGGCAGCTCGGCAAGCACTGAAAGCAGAGATAATTTTACACACATTCGTCAGTGTGCCAAGAACGCTCGCAAGTCGTGTCGAATCGATAAGAAGCCACCGGATGTTGGTTCCGGTGTGCCGGAAGCGTGACTTCCACTCATTCACACCAGCGTCCACCAGCGTCGGCAACCATCGCAATCACTATCAGCAGGACCCAGCGAACCCGCTGGCAGCGAACCCTGTTTCAAATTGTTCCCCGTTTTGGCCCCAGCCAGAGCCCACCCGGAAGAACGGTGGAGGCGAGTGTAGTTGATCCGTTCTGATGAAGATTAATGTTCCGTTGTTTGCGTTCGATTTTGCACACTCCCGCACCCCGAAGAGCCGGCAGCGAAGAGGGCAGTGAACTTTCGCTTCCTTCCCGGTCGTCGGTTTTCTTTTCCCAAACGCGCTCGACTGCGTCGTAGGCGCGCAAGAGGTGGATTTGATGCTGCGGCGAAACCAAACTCATCGCCTCATTGCGGCCATAAAGAACGCGGCGCGAGACAGTCGGGCGTCCCGGGCAACCGCGGCGAGCGTGCGGGCGGGAGGATAATTCCTTGGCAAACAGACGCACCATCGACGTGACGATCGAGGCGGAATGTGCACTCTTGACATGCTTGCCGATGAAATGCTCCGTTCAATTGCTGGCCATTCGCTGGAAAACGAAATCGCACTTTCCAACGATTCATAGTGGACAGGGTCACAGTTCTGCGAAAACGGGAAACATTTCCACATTCACGGAGACACCCCAACCAATTCCGATACGTCCTCGAGCGTTAATTGTGTGTCCTCCGGCGGGCTGCAGGCAAATACAAGCTAGCTCCCACACCAAACCGGGCTTAGTTCGAGAGGTATTTCCAAGAAAAGAAAGCTCCTCGCTGTAAATCGAGCACCATCGCACACACATCGATTGCCGCCGTGATGCTTTCGGATTGATCCTCTTCTTTGTTTGACTGTTCATCTCTCTCTCTCTCTCTCTCTCTCTTTCTCTCTCTCTCTATCTCTCTGTCTCTCTGTGCGTGTGTGTTTGTGTGCACTTTTGCCTTTCCGATTGTGATCATTTGCGGTAAATAAACTCGAACTCCGCAAGCAACCGGCGCCCGGCATTTTCGGGCGGGACATTGATTTTTCGGGCGCCAACGTGGCGCTCGTTTTGTCCGCGTTTCGTTTCTATTTCCTTTTTTTTTCGTTGTTGTTTCGGTTCCTGCCTGGGACCGTGGCGAAGGAAATGGATGCGAGAGTTGACTTTTCCGCCCAACGCTGGCCCCGCCGGCGGATTGATTGACAACAGCTTGATGCGGTTGCGGCTTTGCCGATGATGAATTCGTAGCGATTGAGAGGATTGGACCTTTCGGTGTGGGTTGAAATCGCAAAACGGTGTGGGTGGCATACAATAAAGAAGTTGGAGTGCTGCGTAGGAAGGATATTGTGTTTTGTTGCGGTTGTGTAGGAATATTTGTTTCGGCAGATATTTAATGACTTTGAAAGCCATTAACCTTCTGAATATTTAAGATTGTTCGATAATTCAAAACAGTTTGATTTCATAAATAATTAATAAGTTTAAATTCGTTAAGATGGTCATATTCTACAAACTTAACGACATATCTTGCGAGTTTTCGATCTTGATGAGAGGAGTAATGATCGGAAGAGTTGATTGTATAGGGAAGAGTGTCACAAATATGTAAAATTTTAAAAATACCTTTAAAAAATATCCCTTATATAAAATAGGATATTATTCACATAATCAAGAGATAATACAAAGGCATAGATTATTAATAATAAATAATTGATCGAGAAGTATTCTAGCATATGATCCCCTACCTTGGAAGCCTATTGCAATAATAGTGGATTTTGTGGATAGTGGATAATTTAGGTCAATCGCCGGCATTCTAAAGATCTAAAGGTCCATGCCTTTAAAAGTTTTTTTTTTATTATTTTACTACAGTGGAGAAGATAAAGTGGAGGAAATTCCCTTTGATATATTATTGTCTAATTATAAGCATTCGTATTAAGCAGTACGGTCAGGCCGTTAATCCAATAAACAAATAAAATAAAATAAATATAGCGAAGAAGATGATTAATGCTCTAAAAAAATAATATGTGCAATTTGCAAACAAAGAAATGGCATTTAATTTGTGAAAGAGCTGGCCTTAAAGATAAAATATAAAATATATACTTCGTACTTATAAAAAATAAGAGAAATATGTCAAGAAAACAATAAAATTGGGAACAAAAATTACTATTCAGAACAAGCACTATTTTCGGTATTAACTTCAAAGAAAACATCTGAGATATAAAATATAACATAAAAACCAAACATTAAGAAAAAAGAAGAAAAAGAAATAGAAGTCTGAAAAGAAAATCTGTACCAATAACATACATCAGATAATTGCATACTGACATATCAATAGCAACAAGAAATAGTAAAATTAGCTAGTAACTAGTACTTGCAACAGTTGTATGGGCATCCAGCCCGGTGAAAAACATTCATAGTTTGCTTGGGAGTCGGCGGTAGACTTCGTGCGTTTGAGGGACGAGCGATTGATTCGTGCCAGCGATAGAAACGAAGCCGTCGTTGAGTTACTTTTGACCTTTTCCTTTTTTCCATTCATCTTTAGGTTATGTGTATTGCTTCTTCGTGGAAAAAGAGTTGTAGTGAAGCTCAATAAACACATACTAGGAAAGACCGGTGAAGAGTGATAGGCCGTAACAGTATAGGTTATGATGCAATCAATGAACCACGAGCGAACCAATACATCCAACCTCTTTCATAAACGTGACAAGTAATTTTTTGAACGACTATTTAATCTCTAAAGCCCATTATGTTCATACAAGAAACATTCTTATAATGTCTTCCAACCACTTTAAATTGACAATGTTGCTTGCCTGCAGTGTAATCGGGGTAAAAATAGATACGTTTCATTTTCGAAAGCTGCCTCCCAAACGACGTCCCCATTCCGTAATGCCACTTTATCCGTGCGCTGGCACTGATCTTTTGTTTGATATGCTCTCTGACAGGACGGGGCCACAAGAAGCGTATACGGAAGTACGCTTCCCGGTGTGATCTCTGCCCGCTCGAAATTTGAGAAGAAAAATGCTCCCCAGGGAGTCCCGGGACGATTGTTCCGCGTAAGCCTTTCCGTCCCGAATTCCGTGGCGACCCGGACCGGCGCTGGACAAAAAGTTGCGCTCCTGTCACTGTCTATTTGTCTGTCCGTCGGACTTTCCGTGCGACGTGCGCATGGGATGGGTTTACGTTGCCGGACACGCCGGACCGATGAACCGAACAGCACTGTAAGCAACGATGGAAACACGGGTGAACCACGAACACGAACCCGATAGCCGATGGAACGGAGCGGGAGCGAGCGAGCGCAGCAAATAAGTGGTATGAATGGATGAAATATTTTGCAAAGAAAGGAAGCATAAAATATTGCCCAGGCACACAGCCATGAGCCATGGGTTTGGCCCGGGACCAGGGCCACGCACGGGACGAAACGGGACGAGCAAACACCAAGTAGCCAGTCGGTGGACCGTAATCGTAAATCATTTCAAATTTAGCCGCTTCAGATAGATTCGCTCCCCGTTCGGTCCGCTCACTTCGGTCAGTAGTGGTGATGGTGCGATTTGCCTTAAAAATCTTTCATTTCGAAAGCGAGTTTTTGCGAGGCTCCGAGCCTGGCTTAGAAGACCGAGAACGACCGACGGAGCGAAAAAGTGTTTAAAAGCTGTCATCCTTTTTCCCGATCAACCAACGGCCCTCCCTTAAGCTCGCCGTATCTAGTTCACGTCTTTCCGTTTTGAAATCTTCATTTTGGTGTGCTGGTGGCCAACGACAAAAAAACCACTACTCCACAGCTTTCCCGAACACTGTGGCTGTGAGATCAGCCGCTGAAGCGCCATGTTTACCAGCAGTAAAGATGTCACCCGTTCCGTTCGTCCTTCACCGTTCGCCCTCTTTTCACTCTCGGCTGCCAAAAACTCTTCCACAGTTCGGGACGGATCTTCGAACTGCTGCTTGACCAAAACTTCATCCACTTCCCCCTGGCGCGGTTTCGGCCGTCTCGGGCAGCTTGTCTTGAAACAAAAGCACAACCGCACGCGCCAAAGCCCTCTAATCCAACGTAATAGCCTGCCGGTGAGGGAAGGTGAGCACTTTTGCTGCCACACGCAGCCACCAGCAGGAGCAGGAGCCAACGGGACGGTGCCAAACCGTTACTCCACTGGCGCTGTGGTTTTGTGGGCAGGATAGGAAAATTATGATGGTTTCCAGCCGGGGCTGAGTTGCTAACGGTTATTACAGTTCCGCTCAACGTGTCTAGCATTCCGAGGGAAGTTCTCTTGAAAATGTCCCCGGATTTGGCACCGTCGTTTTCGGGACATTCCGAACGTGCTCTTTTACGGAATCAACAAAATAATTGCTCCATTTATTCACTCTTGGGATAACTTTTTCACAAACTTTTTTAAAAAAGAATATCAAAAAGAATCTGAAAATCTAAAAATTTGAAACATTAAACAAGGGTTTCCTGGCGACTTAGCGCATGAGTTTTATTAACACATTTTAATCCCATTTGACATGTTTTTAATAAAACTCCTATTGTTTCTGGAGATATTACTCTTGGCAAGCCACAGTACAATACCATATCGGTAATACATTGTGCGGAGTTATGAGGATTCGTTGTTCTTCCATACGGAAAGCCTCGCTTTTTAATTAATGAATCCCATGTTAGGATTCTGATGCACTGAAAAATGCTCAGAAGCTCAGAAACTTACCTTCAACTTTTCCCATCGACCACGATCCTTTTTCCCTCCCCTCCGAACCCTTTCCAGAAGCGAAGGATCCACTGTGAGGCAAAGTTTTTTCGGGTGCCTCTTGTGCGAATGCCGCTCCAAATCGAGTCTGTTTCCAAGACGACCGCATCCGGAACGCTGGAAAGTCCCATTCAATTAGAACTTTTGCCTGCGCCCAAAGAGCTTTTACGATTAAATAAGCGAATAGAGCGGGAAAAACATAGCAAAACGAATACTCTCACACCCATGGCACCACGGCCCGGATTCAAGGGTCACATTTATTTAAATGGTATCACGGGAACGGCTTTCTCGGTATTCACAGCGGACTAACTCACTACATATGGGGAGTGTGTGCGCCAAACGTAATAGCCCGTTGCTTCTGAAACTGCACGCTGCATGAACGATTTTAAATAATTATTTAAAAAAGTCTGTATGAAATTAGCTGAAACATAAACGAATAAATCAAGTAATAGTATAGTGATATGCTCTAATGTTAATAAGGATAAGAGCAATTTCCAGAAATAGCTTTAGCTGTTTTATACAGTCCGTAACATAACTATACGCCCACCTGTTTTTCGGGAATAAAACGAAAACTTGAAGGGATAGATGATGTTGAGATGAAAATGATGTTCTATTAAGTTGTAAACAATAACAAAATACGTCTGTGACCATAGCCCAGTGTCGGGCCATAGCTTTAGAAAGGAATAAGATTTTTGTTATATTTTGTATACATTCTGTCACATTTCGTAAGTATGTTAAGCTCACTAGGACAGTGATACGTTTGGTTTTCGATTTTTATGACGCATTTTAAACGACTAACATCGCAAAAAAAAATCAATTTTTTGGCAACGTTAGGTATTTTTTTTATATACCTTGCAAGAGTTGGGTCAGCAATTGCTGTACATGGTTTGAAAGGTTATGTTTTCAGCATTATGTCTAAAAAAAATTGGAACCAAAACATGCTACCAAAAAATACAAACAATCTCAATATACGAAATTCCTTATTTTGTGCCTAAAAAGTACATAAAACAAGTCAAAATTCATTTTAAAAAATCATTCAAAAATATGCCAACATCATTCAAGATTGTTTAAATTTTCCTATATTTTTAATCAGTTTTTAAAACGATTATTTGTATCGAAAAAAAGGTTTTTTCGTAAGTGGGCGTATATTTATGTTACAAGGAGCGATTTTGACGGTGGTGGAATAAATGGTAATAGTGTGTGTAAAAATGTGAAAAATTCGCCACAGACGTATTTTATTATTATTTACAACTTAGTAGAACATCAATTTCATCTATCTCTTCAAATTTTCGTTTTATTCTCGAAAAACGGGTGGGCGTATGTTACGGACTGTATCTGCACTCATAAATCACAAAAATTTCATCTCGCGACTGTTTGACCTACTAAAATAAAGCGAGAATAAATCTGCAACAATTATATATTTTGCAACAAGTCGTATCTGAAAAAGGAGGAATTTTGCTTCACCATTTTTTTCTAGCATTCCCGTGATCACTATGAGCCCGGGCGTTAGAAACAATTTCTATCTCACCATTGCTAGAAATGGGGGCCATTTTTCATTTTCAATATATTTTTTTGCTTCCTTCACCACTTTGCAAGTGCCTTTTTTCATACACCCGGTTTCAGATTGTGAATGGGGCTAAAAACACATCTCAACCACACTACGTATCGCATCGAAAAGCACCGTCTAACGTTCGCCACGTCCGTGTGAATCCGGAACGAAAGCCCGAAATGGGACGCGGGGAAATGAATTTATATCGGATGCGAGCGGAAGCCCGAGTTGGCACGATCCTTGTGCGACGAACAGCGGAGTCAAACATGACGGCGAATGGTTTGTTATCCTTCGCACAGCCACGTCACACGCTCCTACGCGCTCTTTCACCCGTGGATACGGATACCACCCCCACCAGGCTGGGACGGTTTATCCCCGTGAAGGGAGGGCGAGTTTTGTCATTTCTGGTCCGTTTCCCTTCGGCGGAGTTGTTGTTTTTACATCCTTTCGGACGCTGATGTAAGCAGACGCACACAGACACAGATGCACGCCTACCCCCGATTGATATGGCAGAGCAGCGAAACCCAGACCTCGCACACGTACGTACCGAATGCCAGTGTCAAGGCAACGGCTTTATTTGCATACACTGGCACCACGTGAGACGGACGCACATTATTTCCATAATAATCGATGAGCACATTTTTCAGCTTCACGCGTAATAGGATTTTTCCGGGCGAAAGCCCTTTTTGCGTGCGTTCGTTGGGAGGCCATTTTTTCTCAGCCTCGGCTCAGCATCGTTCGCTTCACGTGCGCTTTACGTTTGCTCGTCACCGACCGGGTGTGAGCTACGCCGTCTAGCATCTTCTGCGTGGTGCTTTGACGACTGCACAGACTGCGAATAAACGGCTTCAGAAATGCCGTTCTAAACCTGGAGAGAGCGGGCTTTCACAAGAGCCACAATACAGGCAGCAACAGGACTTGTGGCGAAACTGAAGTAAGGCTGCGTTTTTGTTTATATTAATTACAGTAGAATCTAAGCGATAAGAACACTTTATGAACTTTATCCGTCGCGAAACTGTTTTTAAATAAGTAAACCTCAAATCTTAAACCACAGATTAACGTTATTTACGTTATTTCAATAATTCATTAGCCTGCGCTCTATATGTGGGTTCACACGAGTCGAACTCTGCTTGAATTTGTACGATCTGCGAACCTTTTTGTCAATGTTTTGGTGAGTCGAGCAAAGTTCGCCGAATCTGTTCCGAGCAGAAAAGGTTTTACAGTTTTGGTCGATAGCACGTACTTTTGCTGCGTACTTTTTCACAAGTGCCGTGTATGTTGTTTACACTTTGAGGCTCACATCTTCATTCTTTCCATCAGACTGTCGTTTCATAACACTTTTGTTTAGACGATGAGGACGAATGCCTGACCTAAGCACCAAGGTTTATTGCATCATAAGTTTGTTGCGTGTGTTGTGTTGTTGTAGTCATGAACAAATTCGAAAAATAGATCATAATGCCACAATGGAGAACACAACTTATAAGAGAAATGTAAGTCTGATTTCAAACGCTGGTGCAACAAGTGAAATCAATCGTTCTCTGAGCTACTTCTTTCTCTTCTTCTATGAGCTGTTTTTGTTTGTTATTATTGACTGTCAAAACAACAAATCAAAAGTTCGTATTGTTTTAACGCAGCAAAGGCTCGCGAACTTTTTTTTGCTAGTTTTTGTAACAGTGTGCGTGAGGTTCGTCATCAAAAGTTCGATTCATGTGAACCCACCTTATCACCTCTCGAACAAAAACAAACAAACATGACAAGTTCGATAGGGTGCTCTGGCAATTGTCTGGTGTCGTGTGGGAATGTCATCCAGCGCATCATAGCAAACCCTGCTTTCATTTGATATTGTTGTTCAATTTTTACACTGTAACGTAATATAAACCACATATGTAATTAATGTTCAGAGTAAACAGGAGTTTTTTACGTTTTGTGATGGATTTATCGCCAAGGTTTGCACAACATGGGTGTAAATAGAACATGTCAGACAAAATCAAACTGTCTTGTTCGATGTCTTGTTTGTCTGGCATGTTCTATGTTGGATGGATTTCTTCCGTGTTTGTCTTGTTCGATGTCCTGTTCGACAGTTCATAGAGCGCTGCCTTATTCGACAAATTATCTTATGAAATTTGTTATTTGGGCTATTCCAATGAGTCTGCAACGAGTAACCTAATTTTATTACCACATTTTAAGTATTCATAAAGTTATAAAGTTTGCATGCCTATTAAAGATCACATTTCTAATCATCCTAAATCTTAATTTACACTACTACGCTCAAACTAAGCGTTGAAGTATTATTGAAGTGAATTCTCTCACTATTTTATTAAGTTACATTTCGGCTCGCGGTATAACATATTTTGTTGAAGACCAAATACAATTTTTAATTCTGAACTCGAAATTGTAATTTAATAGTATCTATCTTTTGAGTAGTTTAGAGAAACAGCTAATGTGATTGTTCAGTTATGGCACACACCACTTAAAGTCTCTCGTATTTGATCTTTCTATTTGCTTCTGGTATCTATAAGAAAACAATTTAAATGAGCACATAACAGATTACGCAGATTACGCAGTATTATTTATTCCCCTCACAATTTGTTGTAATTTGTCATAAACTATCCAGCATAACGTTCCTGCTAAAAGTTGAGGAAGATTTTTTCTGTATTGCTAGTTTCCTATATGGAAAATAAGCAATATCATAATATCATTCAAAATTCAGATATGAAATTCTCATAGTTTACATAAAATGTAACTGGTTTAGATCCCGATTGAATATGATCCTATGAAAAAGTCAACATTGCAGCAATGGCATCTTAACAAGCAATGATGTGCATTGCACTAATGCAAGAAATGCTATCAAATTTTATGATGCATTGAACCATAGCTTATTGATGAAAAAGGTACAAGCGAACAAGCATCAGAATCGACCCTTCAGCGATCAGCTCAGCTCATTACGGTCCCAGCGACAGTGTTTTGTTCGCTTCCTTATACGGTTGTATGCTTCTAACCAGCGTGCGAACATAAATTCCGTGCAAATATGCATAGAGCAACATTTGTTGCGCGCTCGCAGCCGACGGTGGCGGCCACCGCTAGTAGCACGGCCCGACCGCCCGGCACGCTCTCTACCGGTTTCGCGTGTGCGCTGCATTCAAACTGCAGCAATTTGCCATTTATTTTTACGGCCTCCGGCACCGCTGACCATCGACGCACGGCACTCAATGCAATCGTGCATTTTATCGCCCCAACCGCTCAGTGCCGCTGGGTCTAGCATAAGTACTTCGGCAGCAAGCAACGGGGCGAGCGTTGGGGTGGGAACGCTTCCTCGGAGGTCAAGTTTGTCGGTTCGCCGGCCCAACCGATGTTTCCTTCGATTTTACATGACACGACGGCACGCTCCGGCTCGGGTGATGAATTTATGGACGATTGCCATTTCTACGCACGGCACCATCGGCAGCATTGTCTCCGGTTTCACGGACGTCGAACTGGAGAACGGGTCGAAGGTCAAGCCTGGTCCTGGCCGAAAGATAAACATTGACCGACCGGGAGCCGAGAAGGCGTGCCCGAAACGCGAACGTAAAAACGGATGAGTTCAGGGCCTTGTAAACACGGATCGGGGGAAAAAACGTCTCCTGAAACTTCGCCTGCTAGATTCTTGAATCGTGTCGAGAAGGCGGTAATTGAAGCTCGCTTGGCCTGCTTGTCAAGGCAGGCGCCGAAGAAAAAAAATTGTAGAAGCAAAACAAACGAGTAACCCCAACCCAGCCAAACAGGGCAGATAATTAACTTCCGGTCCATCTTTTGGGGCAACCTTTCGCTCTCCACTGTCCGTGATGTTCGCGCGACCGATTGGGGTGGGGTTTGTACTCTCCGGGCGGCATGGGTACAAGAACAAAATAAAGCTCATCAAGTCAACCGAGCCCCGGGTTTGCGTTGCTACGGTGACACTCAATCCCTCTGGGGCGTTGGTTTGTGGCCATGCAGAACAGGGACACTACCGGGTGGGGGGGTCCGGTTGTGCGGATGAGTCATCCGGGTGGCCTGGCGGGTTTAACTTAGCCCACTTGAAACAACGACGGGATGGTTGTGTGGGTGAGAGTGGGACAACGCTGGTACGGCCATCAGTCGGCCTCGTTCTAATGCCATCGTTGAAGTCATTCACTTTTAATTACTCCCCCCCATGCCTGGTTGGTAGCCGTGTTTGGTCGTTTGTCCACCTCGACCACGGTGGACGGGTGTGTACTGTCGGACCATCTTCTTTGTTGCCTTCCGTTGCGCTCTGCGCGTGTGTTCGTGTCGGCGAATGACGGCCGGGCGCTAAATAGCAGGACGACAATTATTAATTGCCGCTCAAAATTGTTGCGTTACTGTTTGCTTAACCCGGGGAAACGGATCAAAATATGTTCTGTAAATGATGGTAGTAAGAATGGTTTATTAGAGGCGAGTTCGTTATTGTAATAGTCATGAGAATATGATTACAAAATTGATCCAGTTTTTTTTCTGCTAACGTTAGAATAATTGTGCGGTTTCCCAGGTTTTCTTCACATATTCAAACTGAGCACATTTAACTGTTCAATGTGTTCAATTTATTTATTTTATAGCATTAATTATGTGTTGAAGTAAAAGAAAATTGAATAGCAAAGGACAATTTTGCTGTACAATCCATGTGATAAAACACGATCCCTGTAATTAACCCAAGGACATCAATATCTCAGCGATAATTTCTTATGAATATCTACCTAGAAGTGTAGACAAAGTAATGAAAAAAGGCCTCGTTTCAAAGTCTATTGAATGGCAACACATTGCTTAAGATGAGCACGGAGTGCATCTAATGGAATCTTTATGACAGCTTTTTGCTGTAAGCGAAGTTTTCATGTTTCCAGACGTTGCTCCGATGCTCTCCGAATACATATGGCTGTTTAACGGGCTGCTCTAGAATAAGTCTGATGAGACAAACGACAAGAAAAAACGTATGACGCTGTATGGAGGTGCTCTAGAAAAGTCTGTCAAACATCGACGAACTTTTGTCGTCATACACAGCTGGTTGTATTTGTCGGTGACACACCTTGGCGCAATCAATCTTGGTAAAAACATGCATGTGACACACCTTTCAAGTTGAACCTTGGTTGTGAAAATTTTCTGATCATGAATTTTGGATACAATTTTTGTAAAACTGGTAAAATTTTGCTGTAGATTTCCATAAAATAATTTTGTATTAACATTAAGTGCCTACGGTACGGTACGGTACGGTACGGTACGGTACGGTACGGTACGGTACGGTACGGTAAATCTCTGTTATACAGATATTTTTGTTTCTTCTGGGTGTAAACGCGACCTAATTTTGTTTGACAGTTTGTTCTAGATTCTAGAGCAGCCCCTAAGCGTTGCCACTTCTCGCTCATTCCCAAAATGAAAACGAAGGGAAAAGGCTCTTCTCCGGGAAAAGGCAATCAAGAGCAATATCTTTAGCAACATCTCGTCAGGTTAAGAGTCACAAAAGAGCGGTTGGCTTTTGGTATACCATTATATATCGTTCACTTTTCTACTGTTACTAGTCTCCTTTCATATCGATTAAAATTATCGTTACAACTTCATTCTCTCAGAATTTGAGATTTGCATCGTTCGGATGAGCAAAAAGCATCAATAATTTTACAATTTGATTTTTTTTATCATTTTTTTCAATCACTTCAATTTCAATCACTTGATATGACCTAACAAAGTACATTTGCTGACACCTAGACAGGATGTTCTAAAACAAGATAGATCACCAGATTTATTTGTATCCATGGCAGATAAATTAGTCTGAAAAATCGAACAAGATATATTATTGCTTTCCACCAATTACACTGTAAGTTTAGAGTTGACTTGGAGAACAATTCTTATGTTGGATCTCTGTGTTGTAATATTTACATGGGTTTTTACTGCTATACTTATTCCATTATGTTGTCATTCAAAACTGGAACTGGAAGCGACCAGAGCAATTAACTTTAGTTGCGTTTAAATTTTGGTGCACACAAGACTTCATCAGTAGACATCTGCATCTCTTCGGTCAGAATGAAACCAACGAACCTCAACGTCACTGTATTCAAACCGGTTGAAATAATAAAAAAAGCGAAAACAAACAATAACGATTTACGATAATATTGACTCCACACAACAATATTATTCAATTTCCTTCCCGCGCACTGTAGTTTTGTAAATCTGTCGATGAATCTTTCCGGCACATAATTGACGAGCCAGCCAGCCTCCAGTGGAACCCAGCGGACACAAATTCACGCTTGCTTCTACCCAACCCCTCGGGGCACCAGCCGGATCACACGGTGGTGGGGGTGCCAAAACAACCGTTCGCGATAAAACAGCCCGCGAATCGCATTAATTGGATTCCATAAATTAATTACCCACCAATTTGTCCGGCAGCATACGCGCGGTGCGCGCCGTTGCACCGTTGCAGCACCCGTGGCAGTGGCGAACGCACGCGCCACTATCTTCTACCCGGTTCACCCAGACCGAAATGTAGCCGGCGTCGGGGTCGGGGAAGAAAATGATGTCTAATAACAACCCCCCTTCGGTTGTCGTGTTCGCGCCCGCCCCGCGTCTCGTCTCGTCGCGGGTCAGCCAAATGGGGCTTGTTGGATGTTAAATTTTATTACATCTTATTTTCTAACCACTACTACCACCACCAGCACCACGGACGTTTGGAGTTATTGAGCAACTAGCTCCTCTGCTACCAGCATTACCATACTTTGCCTCCATCGGGGGGTGTGTATTGGTGTCATTTGATAGGATCGATCGGTTACTTTCTTCGATGTAAGTGGGTGACCAGCAGAATAACGCCTAGAAAGCGTTTGAAAAACCTACGCAAAATGTGAACGCTTCGAAAATGAGCCCGGGGGTTTCCCAAAGTCACGCGGGCTCCTTTGACATTCAATTATTAGCGTTCGTGTTGCATCACATTGGCTCACCCGCACAGGAAAAGCCCGCCATGAAGCGACAGAAAGCGACCCGATCGTGTCCATTTCCCACCCGTTTATCGCCGCCGCTCATAATTGGGTCTTATCGTAAATTTGCGTTCACTGCCGCGAACTGTGGATGGACATTTAGAACCGTGGAAAGCGCGCCAAAGGGAAGGCAGGGACGTAATAGTTCTCCTTCCGTCGGTCGAACTCTTCGGATCGGTACGACATCCCACCAACACAGAGTCAAAGCACCTGTTCGAAAGCGGCGGCGTATAACAACGCACTTAACGATCGGACACCAACCATCCTTCCCGTCCAGTCGTGTCTTCTCCCTTCTTAATCTTCCCCACCCACGCATCTCCCCCCTCCCGCACTTGAATGGCTGACCATCGGCGTCCTACGTCCGCCCCCCACCCGACGCGCGGAGGTGTTGGCCGCGCTCTGAAGACCGCGTCCCCGGGGGACAACGAAAAACGAAACGAGCGGGCTGTGATGAGCCCGAGGAAGAGTGTTTGCCTAAGAAGCACTGCCGACGCGCGACGACACTGCCGATTCGATTGGCGGTTTGGCGGTTGACGATTGCGTTCCGTCGCCCGGCCGGGGGAATGCAATTCATTAGTTTCCCTTTCGGCGTGCACTTGAATGGATCACGCGCGCGGACCCGCGGTGGATACGTGCAAAGTAAAAAAAAAAAACAAAAAAAAAAACACGAACGGTGGAAGGACGGGCCCGTGCACGGGTGCAGGTGTTGGTTGCTGGTGAAATGGCTTTAAACAATGAGGATTAAGCATTAACGTTAAAGTTGTTCAAACCAACCAGGGAGGTTCTGCCGTACGTGCGAGTGCGTTTGACGTTTCCGTCAGCTGTGGTGTGGATCAAGCGCATTCAGCTACTTTAAGAGTCAGTGAAGTTACAAGTCAGTGATGTTGGAACGAAAGCGTGCGCGAATTATCAGCAGTGTTTAAAAATGTGTAAATTTAATATTCATTTTAAATTGTGCAATGAAAGCAGCTCCAAATGATCGCTAGTGACAGTGCCCCCCGTAGTGTACATCCGTGGATCAATCGGCAATGACCTGAAAGCACCACTCAAGCATAGTGCTCCACTATGGTCTTCTGTGCGTGATGCTCATCCGAAAGCACACCAGCTCCCAGCAAGTGGAAAGTTTCGGAAAGTGTTTCAGGGAATTCTGCAAAATAGACGAAAGCAAAAAGCTTCTGACAAAAAGAGCTTCGGTCGGTTGAAACTCGCAGCAGCGAGCTGCGCGCTAAGGGATAGTGATTTATGGTGGTTAGCTTGAAGTTGTTTTTTTGCGACTCTTTTCAGTTCTTCATCATTCGTGTTGAAATAGAAATTGAAACATTGTATCGCAGTGTCGGAACGGATGTCCTGTTCAGCTTCCACTTTAGTGTTTCTTTTTTTTTTTTTGTTGTGAGCTTAACATTCCAATGGCAACAGGAAGGAAATCATTTCCCGTGGTCCTGTGTGCCACAGCATCGTGCTAAATGCGAACGATTGAGCAAGTCAGCGGCGTGCGAAGAGCTGCTCGGTATTGTTTCTGCTCCGTGCTCACAGTGCACAGTGTGAAACGATGTTTCATTAATAATTGTTTCACCATTGGCCGACTGAAGCGATGTCCTGCCCGGTGCCTGGCGATGCAGGTACTTGCCCGGCCTGGCGAAGAAACAATTTATGCCAGCATGTCCGCTCCATTGGTTCCGGCACTGCGGCGAACAGCTTTTTTTTCTCGCTGGCGAACAATTAAAATTTATGATCTTCCCTGACAGTTTCTCTCCCAGTGGCAGAAATGAAAACTTATCTCCGTTTCCACCGGCCGGTTCGGATGGACTTGTTTCTGTCCGCTCATGCCAGCTTTTTTTTTTTTGTTGCTTCTTTACCCAACGAAAACAGGATGAGTTGAGGCTAGTTGGCGAAAAGTTGTGCACTTTGCCGTACTGCTACAACTGCTCGCACAACACAATGGCAGAAACCGAACCGTTCTATCCGACGCGCGCCGGAGTTCGCTCCGGAGGCCTCGGGGCAAAACGGTCGGATGATTTGTTGCTAATGAATTCTATCAAAGGCCAATCCTCGGGCTTGGCTCAAGGATCCCGAACGGCTAGATTCCGCCACTTGTCGTCAACTCGCCATGCCACTAAGTGCAGTAAGTGCAGGCGGCCGAACAAAGTAAGACTGTCGTACGAGGAGCGGATGAGCGTTCCGGTAAATTAAGCAAACTGGAGCACGAATTTAGTTTCAACATTTGCGCAGCACATTACGGGGCAAGTTTGATGCGGCTGCTCGTTTAGGGATCGTTCGTGAGCCACCCGAATGGAAAGGAATGGGACCGGGCTAAGGCAAACTTTCGATGGTCGAACAAAGTATGCGTACTGCCGGACTTTTCTTTTTGGAAGATCTGCGGAGAAACAATCAGCCTCCATGACGGCTCCACAGTCATAATCAGTTTAAAACCCAATCATCGGGCGAAAAGAAGAAACGACTGGAGCTACACTTACCGCAATAGTATGCGTAACATGTATCGCACATGCTTCAGCGCTAATGTGCTTGAGTTGTTCAGGTTGTAGGTCAATATTTGCTTTGGACAGAAAGGGTAAATGGTTTCTCACCAACCTAAGTGCGGGGAGATTGTTATACAATCGATCGGTTTGAGTTGTGTTGTCAAACATTTTTGCGTCTGTAATTAGTCGAGTGCTTAACACTAACGGGCAAATTGTACAAATACTTTGAACGAGCAAATTTCACTAGAGATTTGACACATAGCAGGCTATTTTCCGCACCATCAAAACAATGCAAAACAGAGCTGTATTCTTAACAGAAAATGATAACGCCCGTTTACATTAAGCGCAACTCCAAGCGCGACTTCAAGCGCAACTCCAGAATAACGTCAAGTTAGCATCGCTTCGTGTAGACACGACAATTTGAAGGTAGTTGCGCTTGAGATGGAGCAGACTGCATTTCCTAATTTGTATGCACTTTCCTCGCTAAATTCACCAAATGAATATACTGCAAAGACTAAAATACAATATCCTTGCTATACACATCTATATTTGTTGACAAACTAACTCAAACCGTTTGTTTACAAAAAAAAAATGCGCTTGAGTTGCGCTTGAGTTTTGCCTTCCAAACCCAAAAACGATTTGACAACTAAATCGGCAACTCACAGCCTTCGCGCTTGCTGTCAGTTTCCTAGTTGCGCTTCATGTAAACGGGCTTCTATAAAATGTTTTGTCCTGCTTATTTTGATTCTTCTTTTTTAGGTTTAAAAGGGATTCCCTTTCCTCAGCTTTGATTGGTAAACTCATATTTTTTCGGGTTTGCTCTAGACGACTGTCCTCACATGCCTTGCTTACAATTCGGGATCCAACAATTATAACTTACAATTTTTCAAACTTTAATGCAAGCTAAAATGTATTGTAACTTAAGCGAAAAGAGGGAAAGAGAGCAAAAAGGTAAAGAAGTTTGGTAACAAACAAAACAATCCATCCAAAAATGTAAAACTTTAAGTGAAAATCGCATGGCGATTGCTTTAACCGTTCTCGAGTAATCGAAGCTCAAATTTGTAAAAGTGTTAATTGACACCAAATTTCACTATTAGTGTTAATGAGCCGAAGCGACTTTTCTTAGTTGCTGGTTGATTTTTTCCTTCAAAAAGTTGTTAGGTTTTCTACCTAATCCTAGTTTTGTGTTGTTAATAAAAGATTTTACTTCAAAGCTCATATTTTGATGGGTCTTTTTTGCATAAACATACAAAAAAATCTAATATACTAGCTTTTAGCAATCCATAAAGATAATCAGAATTATGAACAGATTCCATAGAAGATCAAAATGAAAAAAAAGACTTACAATGTGTTTCTTCCGCGCAAACAAAAGCCACGAAGTGGCGATGATAAGTATGTTACAATCGCTTCAATTCATCTCCGGTGTTTGCCCACGCAATTAGCTGCAAAATCAATCACCGCAGGAAAATTGTTATCACGACATTTTCAGCCAAATATTTGCCACCTACGGCCTGTTTACGTTTCGTTCAGCCTCTCTCTCTCTCGCTTCTCGTCTGGCACAAAAACTGAAACGCCACTCGCCCTCGTTCTTAGATGGAGGAAAGCGTTCATCAAGCTCGTCATGATTTATTGCAATTCGATCGTAAAAGTGTACCCGACCGACGGAAGATTACAGACGCGGTGCGGGACGTCGGGTAAGGTGCGCGGTGTGTAAATTTGAGCAATTCACAGGGATTAGCAAAGTAATTAATCAACTTGAGAGAGTGCACACGCGCGCGCCCGTTCAACGTGCTGTTTGGTGAGAGCTTTCGCCCGTCCAAATCGCTCGCTCGTCTCAAAGATTGGCCCGCCGCGGAACACCTTCACACATCCCCCACCGCGCTGGGTCGCAGTGACCTGCTTCGGCGGCTGAGGGGTGAAAATCGTTAAGAAATCCATCTTTTCGCTCGACAAATAGCTCCGCAAGATGGATTGGTTAGTTTTCCTGCGAATATGATTGTGTCAACAGTCCCGCGGCCCATGTCCTTTTGCTTCGGGATGGGGATTAGCGGGGTAAGGCGGTGGTGCCATGTTCGGAAGAATTCGGTCGGGCTCTTTTTACTTCTATCCACCCGGTTCAAACGGTTGCGAGATAATCTATCAGATTGATAGAATCGTTACCATGAGCGAAACGGAAACGGACGGTGAAAAGACTCGTGACAACATTCATCTTAAGCGCGTGGGTTTTTGCGAGTTGTTACCGATAATGTATGGTGGGATGTTATCCAAACAGCATTTTTTTAGGGTCGATAGCATACGACGGCTTGCTGGGCGAGCTGTTTATACTTATTTCCAATACTAGTAGCTTTATGGGTCCCAGAAAAGCTCTATCATTGGCTATGGATACGATCTATTCAAATCTCAATTTCTAACGAAAATTGCAAAAATAACTCTATAACTATATTGCAGTTCTGAATCGATAGAAGCGAATGGACGTGTAACAATGTCACATAAAAGGTATTAAAGCACTCTTAAATGCATAAGATATGCTATAAAGCAAAGTAAAACGAGTTTAAGTTCGAAGAAGACAAAAAACAAATCTTTCAGAGATAAATATGCATTTCACATCGCATGATATACATCTTTAAAAATATCATACCTTGTCGTTGCTTCAGTTTCTTCAATACTTGATGAGATGAGAAATTCGTCACGTCCATCAACATTTAAAATCTCACTCTAGAGCGCTTTGAGATCATGAACTTCTGAAGAGCAGCTGCTGCAATTCATCCATTCAACTCTCTTATCAATGCTGACATTAGACAGCAAGCAAAAGAAGAAATAAATAATTCAACCATTCGCCTTTCTCACAGGGGTGGTGCGCATGAAATAGATTTTCTTTCACTGTGTGAATGACAAACCAAACCTCTTCGCACTACACGTTCGCTTTGCGGCGCCTTGACCTTGCAAGGAGTAAACAACAACAGCAAAACAAAAAAAAGAAACCGAACCATCCAGCCCGTTGTTGGAGCGCGTCGAAGCTCACAGTCGCACTAGCCAGCTCAAAACTCATCACCCACCCGTGTGCCAGCATTTTCATTCCTAATCACATTGCGAATGCTATTCATGTTTCTGCCACGTCGAGTCGTCCTCGTCGTTAGATGGTGTTTTTTTTCCACACCACCACTTCCGTTCTTTGATTCTACGCCTCGCCGCGAGATTTGTCCCTCCCGGACGAACTCACCGCAATGACAACCGGGTATAAGATGATGAGTACAGACGGGACGGGACGAACGGTGTGGTTTGTGGTGGAGGGAAAGGGGGTGGAAGCGGGACGTTGGGTGTCAGGCATCCCTGCACACAGCGCCAAACCGTAACATAATGCAACGCAACATAAATTGACAATCTCACCTTGTCGACAACGACGTGATCGTGTCATTACGGAGCGCTGTGTTGGTCGCCGAACGCCGTCCGGTCTTCCTGCTTGTTTCGCAGCACGATCGTGGTACCTCTAGCTTGTACTCGCCTGCTTGCCCACTCCGGCAGCCGTTTGGTCCGTTTGCTAATGCTGTTCGGAAGCGTGGAAGCCCCCGATAGTGTCCGGTTTATCTAGCATCTCTTTTGGGACGACCGATGGATGTTTGAGCACGCTGTTGTGTATATCATTGTCACGGAATTCATTGCGTTGGTGACCGTTAACGATGGCGCACAGTGTTATTTCAGCAAACGTTTGGAAATTGCCAAGTGAAATACCTTATATCAGGTTGGATGCTAATATGTTTAAGCATTTCTAAGCAGTCTTTTATAAAACATTGCTTAAAATGTATGCTGGTTTTACTCGATCTCATAACGCAAATCTGCTTCGCCGAGCATTCAACGTTGATTATACTTCAATCCCATTATCCACGCGCAGGTAGACCACCGCAGCGCAAAACGCGTGGCCGCTTATCGCCTAGCCACTCGATAAAATATGATTGAAAATGTAAAATGCAATAAAATAAAAGTTTACGACCGTTTGATTCCACACAAAACGTCAATGGGTGGCGTTTGATGGGTGTCCCTAACTCCTGACCACACGGCACCATGTTGTCCACCACTCTTTCATTGCTCCCTGGCCCTCTCTATCTCTCTCTCTCTCTCTTTCCCGCAACTAGTTGGTTACTTTTGCTCCCACCGCCAAATCATCCATCGCAGCAACCACCGGAGGAAGCGCCGGTTGAAGATGGCTCGTTGCGCGGTTACGGTGACACTGAATGGATGTACCTCGATCTCCCATTTGCTTTATGTCCGTGGAGATGATTTTTACGGACCGCGGATTAAGGCCCGCTCTGCATTGCGCACCACAGACCACCGTTTGCGTACGAATGCCTCTGTGGAGCGCATGATTGGTTGCGCAAATATTATTTTTAACTGCAAAACCTCCAACGCACCAGATGACAGCAACCCAGCAGCGGGAAGAGCAGATAGCGAAAAAAAGGGGTAAAGCGATGAATAAACAGCAACAAAAGCGAACCGCACTTGGAACTGGAGCGAAGCTTTTCACAGTAATGTATTTTGATTTTCTGCCCTCCATGCCGTTGTGCGGGGGTGTCGTTCGCGAGCGGACTTTACGACAAACTTCAACAAAGAAACACAATGCCCGGCTCGCAATTTGTGTCAATTTTAATGCTTATTGGTTATTCCACGCCGGTGTACGTACAAAGTGCACCGGGGCGTCTTATGCTTCCCGGTATCGGCAGCATTATTGATTCATCGAAAACAAATCGTTTGTTCGCGAAAATATAGTGTATTCGTTTGTACCGGTGAAGTTTACAGCCCATTACAGACGTGCGTTGAAATTTATCAAAAACGATTAAATTTTATGGGCACAATTTGCTGCATACCACACCTTATGCACTACAAAATGTGTTTTCTTTGTGCGAAGTTCCTTCGGCAGCAGCAATCATGAATGTACAAGTTCGTTGAATCCTATCACTAATGTAGTTTGAACTGATGCACATTAAAGCTAGTGATATGAGAAAGATTAAATTTCAACTTGAATGAACCAACTTTAAGCTATGATAGCTACTAATGGCAATGAAGCGAGTTTGTAAAAGACATTCGTTTGAGTTTCTTATTGTTGTTTGGAAATTTTTTAATATCTCATTGCTCGTGAAGAACTGGCACAAATCCGAACAAGCCCTAAGGAACAATAACAAAATCTTTTTAATCGATATATCGTACGCACATTTTTGATTCAAAGTTTCAAAGTTTTTAGTCAAAGAGTCAAATAAACATCCATAATTAAAATACTAATTATTTTACAGTAAATTCAAGTTTTAAACCATATTATAACACTTCCTTATCAGTTTTTCGTTATATTAGCAGTTTTTTCCCAATCCATTTCATACTGAAATTATCAACTTATGCCCGAAGATGTTGATTATATCTGATATATTTGAATTTATAAGATTTAGATATGGTAATAACAGTATTGTTGTTCTGAAATCGTTTAATCTACTTTATTTTCTTTCTGATTTCGCAGAAACAATTACACTACAAATACATTTTTCTCCATACATGATTGATGTTGTATTTTTATCACTTGAATCCAAGGGTTATGAGATCCACCAACCTTATCTCGCACACTAACAGTGCATTGAATATCTCGTAGATTCTTCAAAGGTGTCTCTGAACGGCAAATTTTAAGGTCAATCTTAGATGGCGTGCTGAAGAGCAAGCACATCCTTGCTTCCAGAAAGTCGCTACAGCCGGACGAGTATCACGGTTGTATGCAATTATAAGCAAAGACATTCGGGACGCACATTGCTGAACGACAGCCCGTCGAAAAAACAGACATCAGGGATGGCGTTCTGTTCCTATTTAAAAAAAATACTTATGGCCTTCATTAGGGCGTTGACCCCAGCATGCTGGACGATGCGTAATTCCATCAGCTTTGCATTTCATTAGAAGCCATTCTATTAACCTCTGGTGAGTAACAGCAAAGGTCAGTTTCCTTTTGCAACAAAACCCAAAACAGCCGGGAAGCGTGCTGGGAGGCTTTTCGGAATGAATTTAACTGTAATTTAAGATTAATTACACGTGTCATTCAGTGTGATTTTTCCTTCCCGCTGACGGTGTTCCTAGGCAGTTTGGCTTTAGAAACCTTTAGCCCGTACCGGGATCAGAAGAGAGTGAAAATAACTCGGCAAAGCTAACGTTAAATGCTTAATTCAACTTTCTCGAGAACTGGCACAATTAAAGCGTGTCATCTACCGACCAAGAATCCGGCAAATCTTTTCTTATAACCGTTACCATGCACTTTCCGCAGCAGTCCGTAATGGTTCATTCAAACGGCTTCTTTAAGTGGTCCTTCCCGAGAAGCGAACCATTTTCTACTCCGTTTGACGTCAGCCCGATTTATTGCCTGCGCTTGTGCGCCTATCCTGCCTCGGCCGCATTGTCCACCGAGGCGTCGGCAATGGGAGAAAAGTTTCACGTATCTTCAATGAAATGAGAGACGATAAAGCGCACACAGCAAGGCTCTCGGTTGTGGAATTCAAAGTAAGATGAAATGCAAATGGATGGAGAGGCATAATCACTGGACAGAAATTAAGCCAGGAAGCGCGACATTCCACGCTAGAAGCTACTGTCTAGCTGTAGCAGCTCGTTTGCGACGCGAAGCGATGGAGATATTTCAACATAATTACCTAATTCGATGGCGTCTTGACGAAGGTTGGCATTGGGATGCTCCATTAACGGTGACCGGGGAGAAAAAATGTTTGCCCCGGGCGAGCCATTGTTAATACTTCCCGGGATTCGCGAAGAGTTTATAATGTGAGTTGTGCAAACGTTTGTTCTATATAATTTTCATGTGCAGTTTATTGCCCCTGATGAGTAAAAGTTCGTTAGAAGTGTTAAATTTAATCACAACTGAATCACAACGAGTGCAAAATATGTTGTTATTTAATCAAAAAGCACGAAAAAATGACTTTTGTTTATGGAACTAAACATAATCAACTGATCGAATGTGCGCGCATGTGCTCCGATTAGCTTTCCGAAAGCCGTTCGAACATGAAACCGTAACATCACTGGTGAAAACCCTCTCATCAAAGCAAAACAAACACGCGTGTGCATTAATTAGTTTTCCAATCACCATCATCCCGATCAACCATCCAGTGCCATGCTCTTCGTATAGGGTGAGTGCGAAGCGTCGACAGCAACAGCAGTAGCAGCAGCAGTGCCACGAATAATACTGCGTCCTAACAGTGCCAAAACTAACTAGAAAGCAGAAACGTGCCAACTGAAACGACAACATGGTGCAGCGGATTGACATCTCTACGATCTCCGGCGGAGATAAGATATTGGTATGACAATAATTTTCTACAAATTATAGACTATGCAGATAGCTTAGTAATCGACCAATATAGCCTAGCAAATCGAAACAGCAATTTTTGTTCTAGAACTCACAGAGTTTGAGATAGTTTTGATGTGCAAATTAACCATATACTATGTTGAAGACGAAATAGCTCACTCGAAAATGCGTATTCGAAGCAAACGAACTTGTTTCTCACCAAACAAAACTAGTTAGGCTAAACTAGATTCATTTTTTCTGCCATATTAAGCGAGTCTACCTCTAATATTTGGAGTTATTCGAAATTTTTCGCATTCCACGCATCGGACTTTTTTTTTTATCATACGCGATTTCGAGACTTTCTGTAAACGTGGGAATATATTGGATTGTGATGTGCACCAATCCACCAATACATTTTTTTATTTATTTTACTTATTTTTTATTATAATTCATAAGTCTGCTACAAAGGATCAACTTTGTACCCTAGCATAGCAGTGACTGACGAACTTAATACTATTATAACCGACTATACTATAAAAACCAAACAAAAATTTAAAGTAAATAGATAAGGAATGAGAAATGAAATGAAAAGAAAGAAAGAGAACACAAACTGACTCACTTTAACACAAAACGATCCCGTGTCACAAAACACAAGATGACGAAAGACAAAATAAGTAAAACAAATACACAAGAAGGAAAAACATACGCGATTGACGGAGGAGTTATGAGGTTTGCAATAATTGCAGGTTGAGCTGCTAGTTTCAGTTGTCTATGATGATTCCAAAACAAGTGGAGTTAAATATTGGACCGACTATGAAACTCAAACGGAAAAGTCTCTAACAAAAAATAAATATTAAAATGGATATTAATTGATGTTAGGTACCGATGTTAGTTTAGGTAACAAACTTGAGAGATTGGGAGATTTATAGAATGCTTAATGAAGATGAATTTCTTATATGGTTTTTTATTTTACGTTTGAAACTACAGTGCACTGAATATTCGTGTTTTCCGTTAGACTCTTCCCTTTAAGTTTCATAACAGACCGTATAGAAGCAAGAGTATCGAAACACCCTTTTACTTTGTTAACAAAAAGTTTTACTGCTCTCAATTTCATGCACTGTACAAATAAAACACATAGTGTAAACTCTTTCGAGGATTCGATCGACTCGCTTATGTTTCATGCCAACATATATGTATTGCCTCTCCTATGCATGCTCTCTAGGTTCTACAGGAAACAAAGTGACCTTCGTTTGGATAAAATTTTCATAAATAATTATAGCCAAATAATATTTTTGCAAGATTGCGCTAACAGAAAGTATCATTTGACAGGAAGGCTGTCTGGTCCTAAGGATTTCATATCGATGCAGCATTATTTGAAGCAGGACAATGCTACACAACAATATAGGTTCCCCGTAGTTTTCGTATCAGACATCTCCACGTATTCATCACTACTTTGTCGAAAACCATTTCGGAATGATAACAACCAATTATCAATTCCTAAAAACTCGCTTCCAACTCATGTTGCAGAAATAAGATATTCTAACCCACATTCGGTGTGTTCGCAATTCAGCGAACTGGGGGCGGACTTTCGGATATCGAGGCGAAAATTAGAAAAATAACGAGCGATTTACGGCTATTGTAGCAGAGCGCTAAAATTTCGTCCGTTCACCGGCTCGTCTAGCTTTAGAAGATCATAGTGCGATCACGGATCCCGGACGCTGATTTATTCTCTCTGTCCAACACTATCTCTCGAACACTCTCTCTCGAATACTTTCTCTTGTACACTCTTTCTCGAATACTCTCTCTTGTACGTCGGACGCGACAACACTAACGCGTCTAGTACTGCTACTGCAGTAACTACAATAACAACGCTGTTATTGTTGACACGGTGTTTGTTTATATTTCTGAAGAAAATGTTAAGCAAAACTCTGCATGGATACACTCATTTCTTCTGACAACATTACAATAAACTTGCACTAAATCTTACCAATGATGCTCCAATAATGCTATCCTGCTTCAAATTCTCCGAAAACCCCAAACATTGACCGTCACGTGAAGCAGATCAAGTTTCACGATGCCAGCAGAGACAGCGGAACCGAAAGAACACAAATGTAATATTCAACTCGCTTCGAAGAATGCTCGCCTCCATTTCGTGATTGGAGTAGATTTGCCCCCACAAAACCCTCGGGAGTTAATATGCCAACTGAAGAAAAAACTAACCTGTTGTTCGTTAGGTGTGGGCAAGAACAACCAACGACGGGCATCGAGCGCCGGGTACGCGAATATCGTTAGAAGTGATCAAAGTTCAACGCCATCCGCACGACTGCCCCCCTGTCGGGGAAAATAAGTGCTGCCGTTGGGGGCACACACTGCAGGCGAACGTTTAAGCGGGCGGGCTGCTGGCGAAAGTTCAACCATCTTGATCGGAAGTTAGTGTGTGGATTCGGTTAATTAAAAGTTTACCGCAGCCCAGGGAAGTGTGCAAGGTGGCTCCTAATTGATTAGGAAGTCTCTCGTACGGGACGATGTTTACACGCAAGGAGGCACCGGTGAGAAATTAAATAATCATCTTTATTCGTGCAAATAATTACATCACTTGAACACCACCCACAAGAGCATTGGGAAAAGTTTTTCAATGACTTCAATGGGTAAATGTTTGCATATTTGATCCACCCAGATAATAACCATTTCGAGCAGCTGCTATTGTTTAAAGTACATCGGTCGATCAGTTAATATCTAATTGGGTGGTGTTTGTGGCTAAGGCTGGATTCCGCCAACATACTCCAACACAAACGAGCTAAGAAGCTGTTGGTCAATCGATTTTCTCGCCCCGGGCAATATTCCTATCGGCCCTATTAGTAGATGCTCGTGCGCTCTCGCCTCCTCGCACGTCACGGTGCGTGGAATCGTAATCAGGCTTAATTGAGCGTTCCTAATCAGGTGGGAGGCAATTAGGCATCGCTTCATCAGAAGACTCCCTCCTGCCGACGATGACATTCTATCGGAGGGAATGTTGTTGTAGTGCAAGAAACGATGATGAGTAATTATCACGCGTTACTGATATTTCACTCGACGCTAATGGAGATGAATGTCCATTACAAATACACGACTTTTCATTTTTAAAAGGACGCACAAAACTATATCTTTTTTACATATAAAGTAAGCTTAATTGAACTTTATATATCATCAAAAACTTGGCTTTAATGTTGATTGACGAAATTGATATTTTTTCAGATTCCTAACTCTTTTTTCCTATATGCTGTTTGAAGTTACCTGCAAAGTGCGTCAAGTGTCAGACACTTACGATAAGAAACCTCCACAAGCCATGCCACACGTTTCGCGTACCTTAAATTCCTTGTACAATTCGTACGTTACATCTTCATCCCCATCGAAGGACGTCTGAAAAATGCAAAATTCCATTGAATCATCAAACGGCACGCCAACACTTCAGGTGTCACGAATAGTGCCAGTGTCATTGTGAGGTAATAACCCACCGGAAGCTACACGTTCGATTTAAGGGTCATCGAAAAAGGTTTCCCCCGTCCTGCCAACCACCTGCCACTGTCCTGCTCGCTCGTTAGCGAGGAGGCGTCTCGCCTCGTGCGGTTTCGTGGAGTTCAAGACCAATTATTCCGAACACGTCTCCAGCGTTCGTGCATCTCCGTGGGGGAGAGACACTCTGTTGCGTCGAAAAGCACCCCACCGAAGAGCGCTGGCAGCGTCTAAAGGGTTTTAGCGCCGCATTCGAAACCAGGCCATTTGACGTGATCGAATCGTGTGGACACGTACCGGCGACGAGTGTATGATAAGAATTAAGCGAGTAGGAAGGAATCCGTTGCAAGCGGCTAGACACGCGTGTGATATTGACATTCCATACGGTAGTATCTTTAGTAGTAGTCACAAACAAATATTTCTCTGTTATAGAATGGGGTAAGGATAATGACCTTTAATTGGGCGGTGGAGGTGTTTTCAGTAATTTAGACGATATTCCCATATCGTAAAGTATAAACTAGAGAAAACACTCTCCAATTGCTCTATTGAGTGCCTAAGAAAGGAGTAAGATATTACATAAAATTTAAATAAACATTAAACAGATCTAGTTATAGATTTTAGGCAGTGGTGCTAACGTATGCATTAAAAAGCGCCTTTTTTCAAACGGATAGTATAAAAAACGATCAAAGATACTTTATCAATCCAAATTACATTTGTTTCTATATTATGTTTATTACTGTACTGGCGGCAGTTGGCCGGGACTTTGGCCATAGGTGTCAACCAAAAAAGTTTGTTGGCATTATCTTCAATTCCAAGGTCGCCTTTTCCATCAATTCATTAGCGGTTTTGGCCACGAAATTATGTGAATATATTCTCCTCTTCTAATTTGTTAAACAATTCTCAATCGGACGGATCTGGGGCCCGTTGGAAGCGTTAGCAGGCTTGAGAGGCACCGGGATGCTCAACTGCTCCATTTCTTCCAGCGCTCGCTTTGAGGAGTTGAACGAAGCTAGACGTAGCCAAAACTCCAAGCCGTCATCTCCGTGATATTTTTAATGAAGTAATGTACTTCTGGGAGGCCTTCGTACTATATTTCGTACTGTAAATCTCACCGGTCAATGCCAGCCACGATGAAAAGAACAGGAAGTGACATCTCCTTCCGCAGAAACACCTTCCTCGGAAACTTGTTATGTCAATTTGTCGCTTTTTTAATGCATACGTTATTAGAAAGAGATAGATTTGACACAATCCTTTTTTCCCTTTTATGTCATGCGTTTTTACAAAACATCAAGTAACAAGAACAAGAAGTAGCAAGAAGTAACACAATACTTTCCGAATTCACTGAATATTTCAATGTCTTCAAAATTCAAACTCAATGTCGTAAGTGTTTCTCCACAAAGGAATGATTGAGCTATAGAAAATGGTTTGAACTTTCTATACTTCAACTATCCTTGCAATGAAATTCCATTGTTGTCTGATAATTTAACGCAACTTCGCTTCGCATCAAATTCAATTCGTCGTTTGAATCCGAGAGAATCCGTTTCAATTACTTATTGATGACAAACTCGTCACGTTTAATGTTTGAGCAACAGCTCCGACCATTCCAGCGGCTATTCGATTCTCGAAAATAATAAATTCAATACCAGAAAAGCCTACCTATGATCCCAGCGAACGATCGCGCCAACGACAGAAACATTCCGTAGCACTTATAAGCTGCTAATGCGGGTTCGATTCTGCCATCACAAGTTATATTTTATTCAGCGCACTCAAGTGGAAAGTCCTACGCGGCGAGGCCTACGCGCGTGAGTCCAGCACCCAGCAACAGTGGACGCGCGGAGGCTAAGCGAAAGCTCCGTCGCTTTTATGAGTCAATTGCCAACGGAAGCAGTGTGGCACTCATTGTTTGACGATAAATTTCATCAACGATCCACTTGCTCGCTGCCCATCTCGGGTCCCACCACCGTTTCGACGAGGCCAAATCGCGTGCGCCGTTGTTTCGTTCGTTTTCTCTTTCGAGTCGATTAAATAAATGCCTCCGAGTGGTGGCACCGAAGCCAGCGGGCCACCATGGGAAGGAAGAATGTGGATACGATCTAAACGAGCTGAAAAGATGAACCATGGCCGCTGTCGTCCCAGCACTTTCTTTACTCACTCTCTTTTCTCTTTCCATCTTTTGCTCATCCGAATCGTTCGCAGGAACCATCCACCGGACGGCGGGGCAAGCTTTCGTCCTTGCGCCGTTCGCTGAACGCGCTCCGCTGTAGGATATCGAAACGGGGCCGCTCGAAACCGCCCGACCAATTTCTGGACAAATTCTCCGCCACCTCCGCCACCTCCGACACCCGCTTGCATCAGGCCGGTTGCGTTGCGCCGCAGGCCGTTCCCTCCGACGGTGTCTGCAGCCGGCTGTCGGTCGATCCGTCCCTTCCGTCGCACTATCGGGTAAGTAGCTGCTGCGGGCAAATGGGTTGAGTTTTACTACCCGGGACGTATAGCCGGCGCACTGTCGCGTTGTCGCTAATTGTGATTTTAATTTTTATTTTTACACCACCTCATCAACGGCTCGCAGTGCTCGTTAGAGCCTGTAGATGAGAAGTTACAGCGCGATTGCTTTCGTTTCAATTAGGAGAAATCTGAGTAATTGGTTTACCATTGCGTATCGTTAGAGAATGGAAATACAGCGAATGCGATCGTTTGTTTAATGGTCGAGAGATAAATCAATTTGACCGGCTGTTCAGCGCCGTTATTGAGTGGGTGTATAGACCAAAGATGCAACTCTTGGCTGCAGTTTCTTTCAGTGCTCACTGTTAATGCAATATATATAATTTTGATTTTGTCATCAATTCAAAAGTAAATCGACAACATTGTTACACAATGTAGAACATATAGCTTCTCAAACATATTTATGGTACAAGAATCATTGTAATATTGTTTTGAAAATCTGGACTAAAGAAAACAAGAAATAAGCAGTAGATAGACAATATTGTGGCTCAGAAATAAACGTCCCGAACAAAATAATATTGAACTCCATTACAAGCCGGTTCAAATCGTTTTTTGACGTTTGATATTTGACATGTGACCTTTGAAATTTGACCACGTGTATGTTTCTTCGGTCAGTCGCATTATTATGGCTACGTAATAGTAGGAAACAACACCAAACAAACTCCGAGGGATGGTCAGAATAGCTGTCTTGAACAATTTCTTAGATGGTTAACCATCATAGAAATATCAACTAAATTACATCAATTATTGTATCTCTCCTTTATTAAAGTAACTTGGTCTATGGCATTATAAGCTGCCTCTTTGAACTCTGCTTCTTAAATTGCTTAGGTTTCAGCTGTCTATCCGGAGCTTAGAATTAACAGGACGTCTTTGATTCCGGAAATAGTCTTATGAAGGAAAACAACATTGTGTCGTCATTTTTCTACATTGTTAACATTCCAATTCAAATAGTAAACAAAAAATCCAGTAAGAAGGGCAAGAGACATGACTAGACCATGGTAAGCCATGGAAAAACATTTTGTTGAATTTTCATTTAATAGATTCTAATCTATATGTCCTTGTTGCCTTGGCGACCGTGCTATACAAGTAAACTAAATTACTGGACGAGCTAGCGAACAAATAATTACCTAATTTGAACCTGTTTCCACCATAGAAGTGTGGAATGTAAAGATAGTTCTGATAGTACGAATTTGAAACTGTTCCTAGGTTAGCTGAATCATTCAGTTTTAACACATGATGTGATCCACTACAACTTTCCGTAGTGCATTGTAGTGAAGAGAATGCTAGAAGAGTTCTTCTTGAATGTTGAATCTTGAAAAACAGAATATCTCAGCAAGATGAGATATGAAGGCTGAATGTATTTATGAAGCATAGAAAGTAGGTTGCACATGGAAACACATCAACTAGCTACAGCTCCCTATCGTAGCATATGAAGGGCATAACTATCAACAAAGAAAAAGATCACAACGCTGACATGATAACTTCGCTGAAACAAGACAGGCCGGTTTTTGGCGAAACAGCAACTACAAAATATTATAGAAGTCGAAGGTCGAATATGTAAACAATTGGAAGACAGAAGCATCAACCGCCCACTACTTGGCCAACCTTAGAAAAATATATCTGAACAGTTTTTGACAGTGATTGATGGTTTGAAGAGAAATGCAAATTATATTGACGATTTTTTCTTCAACTTCTATCGAGTCTTCAATTTTAAGACCTTTTGAGTTCGTGTATTTTGGTCGAACTCATTCACATTGTTCCGTATGCGTTTTTGAGCTTCGTGAAACAATGATTCAGTAAACTTTATTGAGCAGCTGTTTTCATCTCAGTTTTTTTGTTTGCTTAAGTGTAGATAATTCTTTAGTGAATTGATTAGTGAAACTTGAATCCCCAATGAAAAGAAATATGAAAAAAAAACAAGTGATAGTCACAACGAAACTCTAACATAACATTATTCGTGTCTTATGCTTCGTGTCCCCTGTGCGAAGGTCCTTTGTGGATCATATTAATCCTGCCCATTCATAAGCCCGACAGCAACAAGGAAAACACAAAAGGCAAAAAATGATGGCCATTTTTCCTCGGATGCAACTCTACCCTGCCCTTCGCAGCCAACGCACAAATCACCATTAATTTGGCTCAGACACAAAAAGGGGGAAAGAAAATCTAACCGATTGCAGAAAAATAACACCAACCCTGCCGCCCTCGGTAGGCACGCAAACGGATGCCCGTCGTTATCCGCCGGCCAGCGTGTTGAGGTTGTTCCATTTCTGCCAGCTTTGATCGACCGGAACACCTATCCGGTACGGGCGGACGTGTTGTTCCGCAGCAAACACGGTGCGGTACGGTACGCTTCGCACAGCTGCCACGGGCCCGGGCCTATGGCAACGAGGCGTAAAATTCTGATTTCCGGATTTCGGCACAATGGCAATGAAATCAAATGACGCCTGCGTATCAATTTCATGCTCGCTTGAATGGATTAGTGTAGCAATGGTGCTGCCGTTGGACGACATCCAGCAGGTCGTCGATAGGATTTCTGGAGCGGGAAGCGTGAGCGTCATGTGAACGGAGGGCAAGTTTAATCATAATGTACGAATGAAGGCAACAGAAGCATCATACGATAATGCCAAAACGAACGCATCGCATACAAATCAAACAGTATGCGAAGAATAACAAGAGGAACGCAATGTAATCCTTTCAATAAGATAAGGTGTTACAAACACCTCCATAATTGAACTTATTGTGGTTAACACACTGCGAGTTTATCAACCATTGAACTCCTTGCCTTCAAAAGTCAAATAGCAGTTATCAGCTAATGTGCTTCCGTAACCTACTTTCCATACCATTTTTTTCTACATAACTTCATTCGCCTACAACGTAAGGCCAGGCTATATCTATAAAAACAGATACCGTTCCATCAGTGGCGTTCACATTGCGCATCGTGATCATGAAAAGTATATTAATAAGATGCTACACAGTCACGAGACGCAGAAACGCCATCAATACCTCCCCGACCAGGGTTCGTAATTTCCTGTCGCTCCCTGGTACGGGGCAAATTTGCACCGTTTCCAGGCAAATGCGAAGGGACTATTAAAGTTTCCAGGATACCGCTCTCGACCGCGGCTCCCGGGACAGCCAAGGCACGAGGATCGCCCGGAACGGAGCGCGAACGTTCCCTCGTTCGGAAAACATTAGCAAATAGGAAATATTCTCGACAAACTCATCGGCAATGATGGCCTGGCCGCTCCCGCCATCGACGGCGTGGAAGGTACGGCTACGGTGGCAAATAATGAGCGAGAATTAAGTACCCCGCGGCTTAGTTGGTGCTCTTCAGCAGGAACAACTACGAGCCACGAGCCACTCGGTAGCTTGCGGTTATGCCAGCTGCGTAATACGTCCCGCGTTGGCGACACGGTGAGCACCCACCACGGCAGACACAGGGTTTGGAAACTAAGTTGCTCGTTTGCTCGCAACAAACCAAGAAGCCAAAACATGGACCTCAGCTCCGATAAGACAGCTTCACACTTTGGCGAACTCTCGCCGGTTTTTGCGGTCTGCGAAGCAACGAAAGGGGAGGCAGCGCCATTTGCGTAATAACACTGAAGCCCGCAGACACCACGCGGTTTGCCGAAAACCATCGGAATGAAGCTTCGAGCGCGTGGTGTGATGCCAGCAGTAAGTCAAGTTACGCCGGGAAGACGCTGACGAGCCACCGACGAGCGAAGATGTTGGTAAGGGGACGCGGCCGAAGGGACGCGAAAGATGGCCGTGAATAAGGATTAATGTTAATGCCGTGCTAGAAGTAGGGTTCTTCGGGATTCACTTTATTGATTAATCATTCCGCGCTCGTGGGTTTGATGCGAGTCAATATTGCCCATTGACGTGCGTACGAGCTCGGGATCATTGGATCGTGATCGAAGTTCATTACCCGATGCTGACCACGAATTATGCGCAAAAGTTCGGTGCTCATAAAAAAGGCGGCGTAATGAAGGGTTAACCTACATTTGGGTGGTTGTCTGGTCAATTAAATAGAGGCAGTGTTACACTCAAGAGGGTTTGATGGCTGGGATAAGTTAAATGGCAAGGTAGTGGATAAAAAGTACTTTGCATATAAATTGCCATTAATTAGTTTCCCTTAAGATTCATTACTACCCTCTCCTTAGCCATAACGTTACGTAAACGTTGTCTTTTTAATGTTGTTGTCGTTTTTAAGTCGTTGGATGGCGTATGTCATTTCACAGTGTTATTTTAACTAGATCATTACCTTTATTTTAAGTAGTCGGCTATGTGCTTTAGTCTTAATTATCTTTATTTTTATTGAAACTTTTTACAATAAAATGAGGAATTTATAGTTAAACTTTGATTATTTACTAAACAAACTCGCTCAATCTGTTTTAAACTCATTGTTATTTCAAGAGCTTTCACATGTCCATATGCATAACAAACAGGCTCATCTGGTATCCTGCAACTTTTAATACGATTATCATTGTTAGTATGTAGTCCTCGTTTTATTGCAATGCAACTAGAAAGAACCATCTTCAATATGATTTTTTTTTGCAATTAAGGAGTCCAAACGTTTTTCTCTTCCAGTACAATTTTGATATTTGAATCTAACTACAAAACTTAAAATCCTTCCTTCGACTTGGTATAGGATTGTAAAACAAACTTAGGATACTTTAATTGCTTGTCTATGATGTTTGTTTAGTATGTCAAAAAGAAGATTCATTAAATATAGAATAAAGTTATAGAGAATATAGTATATAGAGAATATACTTTTCAACATAATCCCGATTGCATTCGAGCTCGTTCTGAATACGCTTTCAACGAATCTCATCACTTCCGGGGAGTGTTATTACTCCACAAAAGATGAAATATCAAATTGCAGAATGAAAATGTGTCTCTCAATGTTGCCGCTCGGTACATAATTATTACAAACTCTTCATCATCAATTATCTGTACAAAAAACACAACCCCTCGGCAAGCTTTAATCTCAACTTGAAAACATACTTTACAACCGTATCGTCCGCCCAGGATCGCTGCTACATTATACTAACATCTCTCCTTGGCAACTCTCTTCCAGTGGCTGTCCGTCGTTTCGCTGGCTGTACTGTACAATATCGTATTTGTGATAGGACGAGCGGTCTTCTGGGAGCTGAACAAACAAGCCTCGGTGCTCTGGTGGATCCTAGACTATCTGTGTGATTTCATCTACTTGACCGACACGCTGGTGCACTGTCATGAGGGTAAGTCTCGGGCACCACGGGCCACGGGTTTGTGTAAAAGAAGCAAATTACGCAGCCAAGCGGTGGCGATAAACTCCGTCCGGCGATATCAATGTCTTCATAAGCGTTTGATGTGACAAACTGTATTTTTAACAACCGCGGCTCACAGTTATGGAAGCATCTTTCGCTTATGAGCACATATTGACACATCCCCTCTCCTGCGCTACCGCATGTACAAACCCTCATAATGAGTCTAATCCCCCCGATGATCACCTTTGTTATGCGGCGAAATCGTGGCTAATGTTTCGCTCCCTATCAGCCGCCACCATCACCGCTGGCACGAGCCACGAGGCGCAATTCTCAAACCACTCCGTTCATCTGCTAATAGCTGCAAGTCTTTTGCGAACCCATAAACAACAACATCGCACGTCCCACATTTGCCCACACCCCGCCACGCGCCACTGTTTCGCAGGAAAAAGCTTCCGTGTAGTTTACGCCCACTCGTGGCGCTGGCGCGTGGCTCAGGAAAAGTTGTGCCAACCACAAAAACCGACCGGCGAAACCGGGGCAAGGCGAACTGCACAGCAAAGCTGGTACTCGGTTCCCAAAGAATTGAGCGCCGGAGAGAAAACGGAACCGAAATTCCCCGTTCGACCGCAGAATGTGGCATAACTCACAAATTATCTGTAATCTCGATGGATCTTGCTTTAATTACCGCAACCAACATCCGACGACCAGTGTGGGCTGGAAGCATTTCCCAACCGAAGACACTGTGTATCTCCCAAAGGGCGGCACGATTGCGGGCCTTGCGAACGAGCAGACCCGGGCGAAACGTCACGCTCATCGAGCCCGGGATGGAGATTCATTGACAATGCGTTACCGGAAGCACACATTCGTTCGCATCGCCTTCGTCTTTCCACTTTCGGGGGAGTCGGCGTTTCGCCGTCAATTCGGCCACCCGGAGCCAACGGTCCGGTGCCGGAGGGGGCAAAAAAAAGTTGCTTGCCTTTGAAAATTATACGAAAAGTTCTCCATTTTCGTAGCGCGATCCCGACCACTTCTTGCACCCCGAGCCGTCGCATCCGAAGTTGATATGCGGCAGTCGTTCGTGTCCTTTTGTGCGCCGCAAACGTCCGTGTACTTTCTACCGACGCTAGCTGCCTAGTTGGCACGACATGCGCCACCCGCGAGCGGGAGGATTGGCCGCCAGTCCCGGGACGGGGGCCATGAATTTGTAGCCTAAGCTAGAAAATAGGTTAATCGATCGCTCGGCCAGATAATTTATTTCCTGCTGGCACAAATGGTCCCGCCCGTTCGAAGAGACCGTCCGAAGAGGGACGTCGGCGACGTGCGAGCCGAAGGTCCGGAAGGTCATGCCGGTTTTGGATTGGCTCGCGCTATAGATCCTCCGGCGGAAGCTTCCTATAGTGGTGCGGCTGAAACACTGGGCCTTGCTGTTCTCGGCACTCGACTGCTCGCTCCCGGCGCGAGCTTCGAGCTTTCTTCGGAGATTAGGAAAATGAGATTGTGCTAGCATCGAACAATGTAGTTGGCCCAGGAACAGGACGCCCCGAGGCTATCGCGTTGCGTTCTCTTGCTACAAACAGCATGCCGATGCCGAAGTGATTCATTAAATTGTGCTCCGGTCAGCTTGTAGTAGTTGTACCCGCTGGGGAGATCCTTCCACCGTACGCCCAATCCCGGACATTCCGGTACGCAGAGCGCACTGGAAATGGAGTGATTTGTGGTGGTGGCAGTGCTCCGTTCTTCGATTGCTACCAATCGTGCCATCGTGATCTGGTGGCAGAGGTCTGGTTGAAATCAACCGAAAACCGTCCTCCAACCCGGGAGTAGTGAGCGGGTGATGTTGCTTTAGTAGCTATCAGGCGACATCTTCGGTAGCTTACAGGATGTAAGCTTATGGGCATATGTAATTGTTTTTCCGATCGTTTTCACCAACTGGTCCGTAATTGTTTTCTTTTTGTTGTGGGCAACACCAAGTGGTAACGGCTCATGGAATCCATCGAAAGGGAGTTTATTGAGCTCTTCGTCTAGCCAACGATGGAGTTGAAGATGAGTCAGATGTAGCAGAAAATACGAGGTCGATATGTTAGTGTTATTGACAGGATCAAATGTTATTACAGACATAGTCTACAGATGGTCAATAGCTTCAGAGTGCACCATTTATCGTACCATGATAATGTTTCAAATGGCAAAACATTTTTCTTACTCAGCTTAGGTTCATGGCTTCAGTGAGCTCCAGTTTTGCTTGTCTACAATGTAACTTTCCATACATTTTTATGATGAATGACTTTTAAAGAGGTTTTGAAGATATCAACCCTGGAAATTCTTTATCACAAGAGTATATTCAGCATATAATATCTTTAATATGATTCGACAGTTCTTGCTAGAAATGGAAGATCCCAATTGCTATGACATTTTTGTATCGACTACGCTCGATTCAACTAGAGTACATGCTTGACTTGGCTTCACATTGATCTTAAAGATAATCCGACATCAGAAACATGTCGTAAAAGGTCACCACATCATCGGTTGACGCGTCTCGATGACGTGAAAAAGTCTCCAATTACATACGCAACAACATCCAAGCAATTTGCCCCGAAATAAGCACACCCGCACTCCAGGGCACCCAGTCTCGTGCCATCCATTCCGCTCCTACTTGTCTTGGCTCCCGCTTCGCACAATAAACGAGCAACATGAACAGCCCGGGAAACCCGGTCGTGCTTACTTGATCGAAATTAAAATACTACACGCCGGAGCTTCCCCACATGCCTGCGTGCGTGCAAACCGGGGCCGGGGTGGCAAACAGGAAAATCAATCAATTTATGGTTGCGGCTCCCGTCAAACATCGACAGCCGTGCTGCCGACCCCGACGGAACACGAACAGCATATGGAGAGCAGTCTTTTGTGACGCACGAGATATATTTTATTGATTATCCAATCGTCGAGCCTTGACTCCACGCGCTCCTGCGTCCCGGGCGGCCGGGAAACGTTAACCCTACTTGGGCCCGGGATGTCGAGTGCGAGCAGGCATGAAGAGGCCACTCGTCCCAGGGAAAAAGGGCCACACTTGAGCCACCCCGCCAGCACTACAGGACGGCTCTGGCCCGGGCTTGTCAGCTCGTCAACCCGCAACTAGAAATAAACCAGTAAAACACAATCTCGCCTCAAATCTCGTCATTTCCCGGGCTGTGCTTCGTCAGAAATAGCATAAATCAAATCATCCCGAAATTCAATTCCTGACTTGGGCCGGGCGAGCTGCACGAGCTGGAGGAAGCAACAATTGGCAGACTTTAAGACGTACGGTGGGCGCCGTGCGCACCCGGGAACGGAGATCCTGCGTCAACCCTCGCCCCGAGGAGAATGTCTTTTACTGCGGATTGCGAGTTCGTCTTTGATGATGAAACGAACGTTCGACGGACGGCATTCTTGCGCTGAAGTACTTGTTTCCTCGGTGATGCAAATTGAAAACGCAGGTGTTTAGTGCTTCTGAGGATTGAAGATATAAATAATTAGTAGTTCGTAGTATGATATGTTTCCACTTGCGGAGCTCGACTTGTGATGATTCTTCCTATCAAATCCAGGCCTGGTGCTTCTACAGATATCCAACATCAAAAATCGCCCATACTGTATGTTTTTACTGAACTGCGGTACTATGAGGGCGATAAGTACATCATCACCATCGAACGCAAATGCTTATATCCGCCACAAGCACCTCGTCGAAAGGCACCGCTCAATCGTTTGTGGTAAACGGTTCGATTATACATTTCAACGCTGCCACGATTCGCTGGAATGTCTGCAACTGAAACAAAGAATCAAAGGGAAATCGTATAGCCTACTTTGCTCCTGATTGGATCGTGCCTCTTTTGTGCGAATCCATCAATCTGATCGTCGATGCGTGCCACTCTCTCTTCCGCAGGGTACCTGGAGCAGGGACTGCTGGTGCGGGATGCGCCCAAGCTGCGGAAGCACTACTTCTCCAAGCAGCGCTGGTGGCTCGACGTCGTCTCGATGCTGCCGACCGACCTGGCCTACATCTGGTGGGCGCCGAGTTCCTGCGCCGCCACCCGGCTGCCGTGTCCAATTATAGTTAGAATTAATAGGTTACTGCGTCTTCCAAGAATGTGGGAATGGTTCGACCGAACGGAAACGGCCACCGGCTACCCGAACGCCTTTAGGATATGTAAAGTGAGTGCGCCGACTTCGCTTGCCCCGCACGCGCACGCTCTGATCATACCCGTGTTGCCCCTGTCTTCCGCGCGCTCCGCAGGTTGTTTTAGCTATTTTAGTACTCATCCACTGGAACGCGTGTCTGTACTTCGCCATCAGCTACGCGCTCGGGTTCAGCACCGACAACTGGGTGTACAACATCAACGGGCCGAAGAACCTGACGCTGTCGCGCCAGTACATCTACAGCTTCTACTGGTCCACGCTCACGCTGACCACGATCGGCGAGACACCCACGCCCGAGAACGACGCCGAGTATCTGTTTGTCGTCGCGGACTTTCTCGCCGGCGTGCTCATCTTCGCCACCATCGTCGGTAAGTGCACTTTTGGGGACATCCATCATGCGTCCCGGCTTGAAAGCCGAGTACGTACGCATGCAGCATCCGGGCTGCACGCGACACTGTATCGATTGATCCTGGCGCTGGCGTGAAGAAAATCGCTCGCCCTAACTTAATTTCCTCGGTAGTCAATATTGATTTCCTTTTTGCTGGTAAAAACAACATCATCTCAACGTGAGATTCGATTTCGATTAGTGCTCGCTGGATACTTCATAGGGAGAGACAGAGGAAAAAGGTAGCAACTCCCCCTTTCCCGAGTGAGAGATCGATTCCGAGGCATCGTTAGCTATCGTCTGCTCGCCGGATGAAATCTAGGACAAGATTAATCACACCCAGTACGAACCGACCTGATCATGCTGTCCGTTTGCTCCTATTTGTTCCATCGCGTCGCACCTTACATCGATCGCTTTCGCCCGCAGGAAACATCGGTTCGATGATATCCAACATGAACGTAACACGGGTCGAGTTCCAGAACCGGATGGACGGTGTCAAGCAATACATGGCCTTTCGGAAGGTTGGCGGCGAGCTGGAGGCCCGGGTACGTACATCCGTGGGAGCACCGTCGGCCTGTCGCTTATGTTCTTTTCACCCTTTTTTCGCTCTTTTTGTGCTGCCACCCACAGGTCATCCGCTGGTTTGCGTACACCTGGGCGCAGAGCGGTGCGCTGGACGAGGAGCGCGTGCTAGCCGCGCTGCCCGACAAGCTGAAGGCCGAGATTGCGATACGGGTACACATGGACACGCTGCGGCAGGTCCGCATCTTTCAGGACTGCGAGCCGGGTCTGCTGGAGGCGCTCGTGCTGAAACTCAAGCTTCAGGTAACTGCCCCAGCCGGGAGCCTCTCGGTGCACACGCAGAAGAAATGTTTGCGCGAGTCCAATTTCGTGTGTTGCTGTCGTGCCTCTTGCAGGTGTTTAGCCCCGGCGACTACATATGCCGCAAGGGCGACGTCGGCAAGGAGATGTACATCGTGAAGCGGGGCAGCCTTTCGGTGGTCGCCGACGATGGCATCACGGTGCTGGCCACGCTCGGTGCTGGGTCGGTGTTTGGCGAGGTGTCGGTGCTGGAAATTGCGGGCAATCGCACCGGAAACCGGCGGACGGCGAATGTGCGTTCAATCGGTGAGTAAACATGTGTCATTTCTTGTTTTTTTTTGTAGTCTATTCCACATCTCTGGACTGTTGCCAGGTGAGCGTAATGTTTTGTAGATTTCTGATACAAATTTAATTAAACAGACGCGGAGAAAAACAACATTTCACACACAGCTGTGGCAGATGATACCGGAAACTGATACCGTCAAGTCAAAAGATATGTCCGCAGGGCCTTACGGAGCTTCCCACTATTTATTGAAATCTTTCACTATTTGTTGATACGTTTAAACTAATTTTTGACATCTTCCCACAGTTATTTTTGAATTGAGAGCATACAGATGAATTATAGTATCTTTTTTTGTTGTCAAATACTATTAAATATGACAAGTGTGGGTTATTTTTCTAGCAAAATTTCAAACATTTCCTAGCCGAAATTTCCTGGTGAACCCAATATAACTCTTAATGCAGGTATAAGTTTTTAAGCGTCTTTTTTTTAAATTCAGCAAACGTATAACAGCATCTTGAGAATTAAAAAAAACCAGTGAGAGCGAGTCTTAAAAATGCTTTATAAACCTAAGAAGTTCCTATAAATTATCATTACCCGCGCCAAACTAACGCAATTACCACAAAGACCGCACCAAATCTCGTTTAATGAATGTTTACCAAAGTGTTGAAATTGGCAAATTGGCGTCCTTTTTATGTGCCGGCCGAGGACAGCTAATTCCCAGGACTCGGTAAATCTTGCCCGTTGTTCCACTACCCAACCTAATACCTAATGAGATACTGCCCGCCCGTACGGGCTCGCGAGGAACGAAGAAAGCAATCTGTTACGCGCCGGGCATTCTTCTACTTCCACATAAATGTCATCTCTGCGCTGGCAGTTGAATAATTCATAAGCAATCTTCGGCACTGTTTACACAAAAGTCAAAAAGAAAAGACTCTAAGAAAGCAGCCACGAGGAACCATCGTCCGGCGTCGTGAGCAGTGCGAGCCAATGACCCGTAAATCCGTGTCGAATCCGTGTCGAATCCGAATGACTACCGAATTCGGAGTCCGAAAATCTCGTGCCGGAAGTTACGCAACCGGAAAGGGTATGGCTGAGCCTTTCGGAAGTCCGTCCGACCGGTCGACCGAAATCACCAAAGCGCGCGCCTAAAGTTTGCTTAATTTAGTAATTCGACTTTATTTTTGTTCTCTCATCTGTACATCCATCTTCTAATTGTGATTTGACTGGGAGCAGTTTTGGAAGTGCTTTCGTCATTTGGCCTCTTCTTCTGCTCTTCGACGGACACAAGACGATAGGAATTTTTAATTTTAGAATCATCTTTCTTCCGCAAAAGTAATGCACTTCGCGTGCACTTGATCGTCGTCCCGCATCTAATCGAAGCCCAAATATGTATCTATTTTTTCTGTAAATTTCCTTCCATCTTGCCGTACGATGATCGCATTAGATGGAAGTAAAAATGGCAGCAAAAATAATTAAAACCAAACGCCGCGGTCTTCCCGGCGCACAACGTTCGGTGGTCTGCCCGTGCGCTTCGTTTCAAAAATTGCCAATTAAAGCAATCGACCTGATCGACTCCGAGCGCGCTGCGCTCGTCGACGCTACCGTTCCAGTACTCCAACGCCTACTAGGATAATTGGACGCACTCTGTGCCCATGCCGCACCGATCACGCTTTCACCCATACTCACCTCCATATCTTCCCCGTCCCGTTTCTTTCCGCAGGCTACTCCGATCTGTTCTGTTTGGCGAAGCGTGACCTTTGGGAAACGCTGGCGGACTATCCGGAAGCCCGGGCGTCGCTGACCGAGCGTGGGTGTCAATTATTGCGAAAAGATGGCCTGTTGGATGAAGCGGTCTTTGCCAGTGAGTATCGTCGGCGCGAGCGATAGCATCCGCTATTTGCATACGTGCCTGCCCGCTGGCTACCCAGCAAGCCAGAACGCTTCGGTTTGATTTTGTTTGTGTGTTCTCATCCTCACCCTTTGCACCGAAAACAGACGCCCAGCAGACGCAGGACTCGCTGGAGAGTGGGGTGGCCCGGTTGGAGCAGACGGTGGAAAACTTGAACCTTCGGTTGGCCCGGCTGCTGGCCGAATACTCCGCCAGCCAGGCGAAGCTAAAGCAGCGCATCTCCAAGCTCGAGGACAGGTAAGCGACCCGTCAGCTGGATCCGGCTGGTCATCCGTGGTAGTCTTTCAGCTTTCATTAGCATTAATTACCCGCGCACGCTTCCGCGCCCAAATCACCGCCACGCTCCGGGCTGCTGTGAACTGTCAAGTGGCAGTCAAAACTCAATAAAAATGGCCATCATCATTATCATCGCCATCGCCGCATCATCACCATTACGTCAATCTTCCTGCGAGAGACTCGACACAGGAACACCGGGAAGAGCGCCGGATAGTTATCCACGGAAGGACTTTGTTGAAACGAGCGCAGGCACGGGATAGGTTCAACGTTCCACCGCCGCTGGACACCAAACGCCTCCGCCCAGGTCTCCCAACCGAAAGACGCTGATGATCCATTAGTGGCGAGAAGCTGGTGAAGTGAAACAGATTGTAAAACGAACGCTACACGGCACGAACTACATCCTGCAATTGGTCCGGCGTCCGGTCAACGATCCGGAGCGTTCGAGTGTGGCTGTGGATTTTAGGGTCCTCCCCGCTCCTACCGAATAGACCCTAGTTGGTGCTAACCGACAGGGCCAAAGGTCAAGCACAATTTTAATCTCCTAAACGGCTAACTGCCCCCGACCGGTCGGTGTCTTCGCCACGCTGGTGCTGGAGAGGCTATTAGCGTTGGGTCTGAGATTTGCGCCTGTGTTCCTCGGAAGCAGGAAACTCTTTGGCCAGGGTTTTACGGCACCGCCCGAAAGTGCAGTAAGCTGTTGTGCTGCCCGCGAACTTACGGCAAGCGAAACCTACTTCCTATAACAGCGCACCTAGAAACAAACCTAGAAACTATAACAGCGCAAGCAGCCGGAGCAAGATTTGTTAGAGCTTAGACGTCGTAAAACTAGCGTACGAAACGGGAACTAATCTAGCGTGGATTTATGCTGGAGCACGTAGCACGAAGCTGCATTTAGAAGCGAGCTTGTACTCGCGCCGGAGGCGAAGAAATGGGATGTTGCCATGTTTCTTGGTTCTGGTTTCTCGGTGCAAACTTCTTAAAGTTGTTCCCGAAGCCGCTTTTAACCGCCGGGTGGCTGTTATGTCGCGTGTTTCTCACTCCGGTTTCGGTCCATTGCGTTTTTGGAAAGGGTGGCACTTTCTCGGGTGCTCGTTCGTTGGCTCGTGGAGCCTTTCCAGGAACGTGTACCTGCGCTCCTGCGGGAGTCACAAAACGGATAACACAAACCGTGCAACGTAATCCAGTCGAAGCCTGCGGTTGGGTTTATCATTCGATGGCCAAACGCGACGCTTGCAATCGGTGCCAGTTCTTGATGCAGGTCACGTTCCTATCGCAGACGGAACGCTCGTGTAGTTGGATGTGCCTTATATTGTTTTTTTTTGTTGCTTCATGCACTTCTCCTCTGAGTGCATTCCACCAAATGTAATCGTTCTCAAAATTGGACCAAAGAGTTCTGCTAACGACAGTAGCTCCCGAGAGGGTGTTGCGTGACAGGGTGGGGTAGAGCCTGCCCCGGTGCATCGGTAACCAACCCGTTCTGAATGCTTGCAACATTACGGGACCGATGTTAACTCCCCAGCCGTCCGCCACCAGTTCCTTATGACACATTTCTCCCTAGAAACTTCTGTCTACACGAGGACACGTGGAGAAATCGGAACGACGACAACGTCGTCGACGACGACGGCGACGGAGAAAGCGGCTGCGAAAACGGACCCATTTTCTTGGAAAGCACCCGTCTTACATAAAACCCGGCGCAGCGATTGTTTCAATTCTGCTCGCCAATCACATTAAGCGCAGTGTGCACCGCAGCAGCACTCGTTTCTTTCCGTCGAGAGCGATGCAATCGAGTTACACGATAAACTTTTGCGGCCAATAGCGGACGAACCGCAAACGATCGGTGACAATGTGTTTTACGAGAATGTTTTACAATTTGCACATTATTACTTTCAAGCTGTGCACCTTTTTCTGATAGTTTTCATGTACTGGCTCGTGCCAAACGGTTCGACGGCGCTCCGCACGATTATTAATGTTCGTGTTATTGCTGCCGTCAATGGTGGGGTTTTGTGACAATAATGACGTAAGCTAGGAATCAACCGCATCTGCGGCTAACCTCTGTTGGCTGTATACGATCTTTCGTGCGGAGAAAAATCATAAATTTGATTGTTATCTAAATTAAAATTAAATCGTCCGTGGAACTGTTTTATGAACATTACTTAACCATCCTTCATATTGGCTTAAATCTGTCTTGAGCTAGTTGGAATAATATCTTTAACAGGGGCGTTAATTTTTATTTTTATTGCAAGCCGTTACAGCTTCTTCCTTGCCCACTAACAGATTGAAACATTCGATGTGTATGATATTGACACTATGAGTTAGTATCATACGAACAATTGATTTGTACGCGTTTTTATTTATTTAAAATCATTTGCTATCCAACAATAATCACGTCAAACGTGTAATAGATTGATTAAGCTCTCAAGGGATGGAATTAATATGTCGCATGCGAGGCGACGTTTAAGTGTTGTTTAAACATCGATTTGGTTCACTGTTATAAAATGTATTGAAAGGTAAACTATAACTATAACAGTGGGGTAAGTGGTATAACAGTGGTAAAGGGTAAACTATAACAGTGAACAGGAAATCCATAGAAACGTTAGAAGCATCATTCAGGATTACGAGACAAAAAAAACTACCGCAATAGCTTTGTTGGTAACTTTATTTCTTTCTTCACATGATGTTGTTTCAAATATTTGAAAATTTCATACGAAAACATGGAAATACTCTAAAATCGGTTGAAAATATTTCAAAACGCTCAGAAAACTTGAAATCATTTAAGCATAAGCATTAATTTTTGTTTAAACACTAAAATTCACCTGCAAACACACCTAATAACACAATTATTCACTTATTAAACACATAAAAAACGTTCCCAAGCTTGAATTTCAAATTTAAAAGTATCATTGTAGGAATTTTTCACTGGTTGTGATTCTGTCCCTTTACGTTTGGCTTTCAGTTTGCTACTTATTTTTAATGTCCTTATTAATTATAATACAAAAGTTTACTTAAAATCACTAGCTCCGCGAGTTCATTCTCTATCTGTTTATCCTAAACTATTCGTACGCAATTCTTGCAGCTATTGTAATAATATTAGGTCCGCAAATAAATAACGGTCGTTTTGAAATCGATGGGGCCACTGTGGAATGTGGCCCGATTTTGATTGTTTACAAACGTCATAAATCAAGTTCGGGAATGACATAATCAAACTGTGTATACAGATTAGTGATTATTTCGTGCGAGTAAAAGTTCCTAGTTCTTGAAAATGTCTAATTTTGAGCCGGATAAGCGCCATATGCGGGAGGTGTTTGTTTCGAGCGAAGAAAACGGTAGCCGAAGCGCATCGAG
>KB673090.1:1757625-1801644 GCA_000349145.1 Anopheles dirus
AAAAAATGAAAAAAAAACGTTCCGACAAAAGCCTTCTGAACCCACGAGCCTGAACTATGCCGAGAACGCGGAAACCACGTGGAGCGTAAAAGCGCAAAACGTGAGTGCAATAATATGCGCATGCTGCATATTCCACGAGCCGGCGGGATGACAGTCGGATAGGAAAAAGAACGTTCGATAGAAGATTGCAATCATTCCTAACCTACTTTTGTGATAAACAATTTTCGCTCCATCTCATTTGTCCCCACCGAACGCTTGCGTGCATTTCTCACCCACTTGTTTGTTCCGTTTCTTTCTTCCACGCATTTTTTTTCGCTTCCATCCCGGCTGCACTCATCCTGGACCGGCTGGACATTTGGATGCTGCATGACCACCGCAATGAATTATGCTCTCCTTCCCGGACGAATCGCAACACCCGACCGTCGGACGGCGACCGTTGCCCGCACCGTGGGTGGCTGATGATGTAATAAAAACCGGAACAAAACGAATACACAACCTCGCACGAGCTCAGGGTACAAAAGTCGCCCACCAGCAGAGCCGAGGTGAAAACGCAGCAACTGCAGCATCCCGGCTCGTCGGCATCCGCAGCCGGGCGCCTCCGTACGCAGCGACGCAAATCGCACTCGTCAACGACGACAACGACGGCCGCGGACGAATCCCTCACGACGGTGACGGCATCCGGCACGACGCCGACGGTGGCGGGTCCGGGTGGCGGCGGGGGCAATAGCACCGCCACGAGCACCGGCGGGAACGGTGTGCCAGGTCGCCAGAATACGTTATGAATATGCATTCGCCATCTTCCGGCGTGGCACATCTACTACTAGCGTGCGTCAGGTCGCGTGACGTGGCCGGCGATCGAAGATGATTAAGTAAGGATTCCCTCCGACGAGGAGTGCACTTCAAAACGGGTTATAACACAGCAGCACCAGAGGACAACACAGGAAATATGCCAGTGACATCCGTCTGCGCGTCAACTTCTTCGAAGCAGTCGGACTCACCGCAGGACATCAAACGTGCCCACGTTTTGCGACGTCTCCCACTACCGGCCCGGTTCGGTGTGTAACGGGACTAAGAGGGCAGAGTACACCGCGCGTTTTACTGAGGACGGAGTAGCCAAGATCGGGAACCTGACGGCGGATATAGCTATACACACATACCACGGGGCACTTGATCCATTCCCACAGGGAGACGCTTGAGACAATTATTTCCGGTTTTCTCAACGGCGCACGGGGAAATCAAGTCTTCAACGCCAGAACAGCACAAGCATAATTGCGTGTGAAAAGAAAAACAATTTGCAATTACTTTTCAAATTTTACTTAAAATCTCACCTCGTCTCTTTCACCATTATTTTAAACCTTCTTTAAACATTGTTCGTAAGTGTTTTGTTTTTATCTTATAAAAAAGTTTTCTGTTTTATTGATATTTCTACCAAATCTCTTGTACTTAAGATTTTCGAAATTATCGTTGTATTAGTCGTTGTTTTCATTCGTTGTTTTAAATCCTCTTGGCGAGTGAACTATGAACATTTGTAATAAGTTAATCAACTCTCTCAGAACTCACTCACATAACATTTAACAGAACGTGCTACTTGTTCCTACAACTGTACGCCATAAGAGCATCCACGTCGGAAGGCCTACCGTATAACGTTTCTAAAGTCATCTAAACAATGCGCCGACCTAACGTTAAGTTGTAACGATGAAGCGGAATAACTTCACCCAGCGCGGTGCTGGTTAAACAACAAATTAGACAACAAGAGAAATAAAACATTAAACGTGCCTCGAAATGAATATTTAATTTTTTACTTAATGATTGTGATAAGAGAAGTAAACCACAACCGCACACAAAGTGAACAACTAACGATAACGTCACACGCGGTGACGTTGGTTGTTGGAGGGAATGTTTGGAAGATGTGCGATTAGAAAGTTAAAAAAAAACGGAAACAAAACACACTAAAAGAGCAAATTTAAAACAAACAAGAGCAAGCGCACGGAATAAACTACCGAACACTAAACAGAGAATGTAACTAATAATGTTAAATTGATGAAAAACCAACGTTGAGCATTAGACGTTTTATGGGGGGAAGAGAGAACTGAAGAATGAGCGAACCAAGGGGTAGCTTACCGACCAGTAACGTTTTGTTTTATGGATTCCGGACGTTTGTTCTACATTTTAAAAACACTACTAGCAATAAGTTACTATACGTTTAGCAGGTTATATGTAACTAAACTTAAATTCTACCAATAAATCATTTCAATACGCGTTCTTATAGTTTCGTAAGGATAACACGATTCGTAAGCGATCGAAGAACTAAATCAATTAGGCATCAATCAGCAGTAAATATCGGTATTGAAATCCAACTAACGAACACTTCCTCGTGTCTCTCTCTCTTTCTCTCACTTTCTCTATCTATCTCTCTATCCCTCTCTCATTCTCTTTACCAATGCCCCTAGCTCTCTATTACTCTAGTTCGAAAGTTGTTAGCTAATAACGAAACATTAACGTTACGAAAAAAAAGGTACGAAAACTTTTTTCTCCTTACCACTCAAACACACACCCACACACTGTAAGAACAAACATCAAGCGAACTGCAAACTGAGCGGCGTTTCAAAGACGGCCTGCGACGGCTGTGTTGAACGGCCAGAGCGGGCTGGTAGTTGTTAGGAATCAAGGCAACAGCAATCACCCATCGTTCACTCGTTTGCTTTTGGTGCTCTTTATTTTTATTTTTTTGTTAAATATGTTATACGAGTTCCCGGTATGTGATGAAAAGTTTAAAATTAAAGCTATGGCTTCTCTCCCCCCGTTCGATTATGCAAAAGCGGAGTTCGTTCGCTTATTTCCGCCTTCCATACACAAACACAAGGGTGCCTTGAGCCGAGCACATTTTTCACATCGTAGCCATTTATGACAGGTTACATCAATCTTGGCGAATGGAGAAATCATCCTAACAATGACTTTGACAGTGACGCTGGGCAGGGAAAACCGCAGAACAGAGAAAACGGCAGCATCATTCGAAACCAGCGCCGGGAAGCGGAGAACAAAATAATAACCCGCCGCCACTTATTGCATAACGGATCACTGTAACCTGTTTGCCATTTCCATAGCAACGCCGGCTTTCCCGCGTTTGCTATGCTGGCGGAACGAACACGGGGACACGCAGAAGAAGAAAAAAAAGCTCGCCAGCGAACAACGATGATGTAGCACGAATGGGGAGGGAGGCCAGCATATTTCAACAACAATAACTCAGCGATATGATGCCCATGAATGTCGAAGTGGCCGGAAAATCCCACGGATCCTTCGGACCGACCGGGCGATGAGTTGTGCATTTGCCGGCCCAGGTTGATTTCATTGAACTTTTCGCTTGATTTCGAGCATGGTTCGGGCCACCCAGGCCGAACAGGCAGAGGCCGTGCTTTGAAGGCTATCCCGTTTCCATACAGAGGTTTCCATAACACACATGCCTTATCATTCCACTCGACTAGCTTTCGAGAGAGTGATGTCCACCTACTCACCTCTGGGGATGATTAAAATCTCACATTTCTAAGCTAGTGGGGGGAAAAAAAGGACTTCACTGTCATTGTGTTGCCTTTCCGTTCCATTTCACCAGAAAGCGAATGCGGGTCGAGCGGTGGTGGCTGTTGTTGCAGTTTTTAGTTGTAAGAATGTAAAAACGTATCGGTTAAACCGGTTCCCTTCACCGGGGATGATAGATTAGTTTTGGCTGGGATGAAAGATGGATATAGCTTTACGCCGGCGACCATGTGCATGTGTTTTCTTCGTGTTTTTTTGTGTGTTCTGCTGCACCCCTGCTCTATTTTCGGTCGTAATTCATCACCCAGTAAAGCAGAGAGGTTAGGGCGGCATGATTTGACTTTCTGGCTTTTGCGATTCTCAAGCAGCACATGACATATCGGTTAGGTACGCAAAAAAGCGCAAAATACGGTTTTAAATTGAAAGCGATTCGTTTTAAAGTGGTTGCTCGCGGCTTTCTTCTGTAGTTATGTAGCAATTAATGGGGACGAGATTTTTATATGTGTACCGTAATAGTGTTTGCATATGACGATACGTTTGAAGGGACAAAAACATACAGAAAACCTTAAAAACTTACTCGTAGTAATATGATACAAGGCAAAATATTAGTTTGAAATTCGAAAAAAACGAATTAAACTGCAACACTAACTACAGGCAACGTATTTTCGCGTTAGGAATGTAGAAGTACACACGAACACTGTTGGATGGATCTCTATCCAAACCAAACCAATGCTAGCGTCTAACGGAATGAAGAAAACAACACTCTACTACTAAGAATCACCTTTCCTAACCTGTAGGTCATCGATAATAAACGCGATACGATAGTGACAAATGAATATTGTGTAATGTTGAAAACTTGATATTGAACTCTATAGAATTGTATCTCACTATAATCCACAGTGAACCAGTTTTTCTCGCGATTGCTTTTTAACATTTTATTTCTGCTATCAAAGATGTGTAGAATGTTTGTGTTATTGGTTTACATTATGTTTTTTCCAACATTTAAATTTGTTTACAGTTTTAAATTGAAATATTTGTTCGGTTTACTGAAGTGTTAATTTAAGGGAGAGAAACCACAACGTCTTAAAAAAAACTAACTCATAAGTAACCAAGCAACAGAAATCTAGTTCTATCGGTAAAGCATTTAATACCACAGAAAACACTGTACTCTTGTAAGGTCTCGGACAACCGAACTCCCAAACGTGTAGATTAAATCCTGGCGGAGATGCAGCAGTCAGAAACGAATCCAAAAGGAGCAAAGTTGACGAATTGAGAGGCAACAGCTACTGTAAGAATTATTAGTGGAAGAATTTACACATAACAGCACAGTACAGTGCAGAACACACGCACACACTATGTGCGGAGGTACGGCAAGGGTTAATAAACAAAACAAACAAACAAAAACCCGAATGGACTAGAAAAGCTATGAGGGCAAAAATTAAGCATAATACAAACGGTGGCTGGCGTAGCTGAGCAGCGGAACTAACATAGGGTATATTTTTTAGTGGTTAACTCAGTACGAGACGTTAGGGAAGCAACCAATTGTGTTTAACACACGTGTGGCACGATGTTTGTAAGCGAGCGAGAGAGCAAAGCCCGGTTATTGCGGATGTAGCAGTGTTTAGCTGAGAGGCTGTCATTCAGTGCGGTGAACGAACGAAAGTGGATACCATCGGCCTTTGGTTGTAAGGTTGAGATATCTATCCGAGTGCAATTGCGAGGCAAAGCAAGTATTAGCAAATTGTTCTCCAAAATGTTGGATAATAAAAGCCGTGTTGACGAAGAAGGCATTAACGAACGCCGCGTGTGCTCATTGTGCTGTGGAAAGAAAGCTAAACATAGCGAAAGAAATCATTAGACATAAGTAAAAAATGATTGGTGAAATGAAGCTGTTATTCAGGATGAACGAGGAGATACATTGCGTTTCAATAATTGTCATTTAATGCCGCATTATTAATGCGCGCTGCCATGCTCCAATTTTGATTTCCTTCCATACGTTCATCAAAGTAACCATGGATGTGTCCGAAATGTCATTCCACTGCTCCCTGCTAAACACAGGAAACATTGACTCGTGTCGGAAGATCACATTCGATGAAAACAGAAGCATAGAAGCCCATACAGCCCAAGGACGGGGGGCTATGACCCTAATTGGGACCTGCATCCTTTGCCAGACCAGGCTACCGTTCGAGAGTTCGAACACGTGGAACCTTATCCGTCATTTGCTCGACAAACACCCGCTGGAAGCTATGCCACTGGTGAACGATATCAACTCACCTACCAAAATGAAGCACCGCTCTCCCCAATTGAGCCCTTTAATAAGGCAGGATAATGATGGGCAACTGGAAGAAAAACCCACAGAATGTAAGCGCGACAATCGATCCCGAGCCAGGCATGCAATCGGACGGAGAACTGTCTACAGAACCACCGGTATGCAGGCGAAATGGTGAGGAGAGTGTCTCACAGTTCTAATTCTTCAAATTGCCCGTCCCACACCACAGTTGCCCAGTGGAAACCCGCACAGTTTCGTGTCCAATGCCGCGAGTGTGGCGGACGCTTCTACCCAACGATACGCACCGCGGCGAGCCGCACCTCGAATGCGTTCGGTGCCGCTTGCGTACTTTCCTGCTGGCCATTTTGTTTCCTGCCCGCCCTGTTCACGACGCCGACGAAGCATCATCTGCATTGCTCGAACTGCAACGCGTATCTGGGGCTTTACGACGCACAGCGGGATTGTGTGATGTAGTTTTATGCATTTGCCTTTTCCAACGTTTAAAATCTCCCCTGTCGGTTTCGAGTTCGAATCTTCAATAAAGGGTGTATGTCTAGGCTAACAGTGGCGAGCGCCACCTAGCGGAGTTTTCGCACAAACTGTTTCGAAATAGAATCAACGTTTTATTTCGATTTTGAAAACGATTTGTAGGTTTTTCTTTTTAAGCTTTAAGACAAAACATATTTTAAGCGTAACTTACACACTTTAGGCAAATCAAAAATAAACTCCCATATGTTGGCCAGCATTAGTTCTTAATTACCGAATTTTTCCGAGTGTAACAGATTAATGCTTTAATCGAATACAACTCTATTAAAGAGATCCGAAGAGATTGAACAAATACAATTTTTAAGTAAGTTTGATTTTGTTTAAATAGAGATAATTGAGAATGAAAGAAAATTCTTTATTTCTAATGAGCCGTCAGTGAAAATCCCAACATGATATGATCCAGAAGAAAATGATTATTAACTGACAATTGAAACACATTGTTCGAGGAAATAGAATGCAGAAAACCCCTTACCTTAGTTGGGTATAACCTTAGTTGGGTACACATTAGAATCTTTTTTGGAGTCGATGAAATTGTTTGAACAAATCAATATAAGAAAAATAATCGTTATGATAAATAAGATAGTGCACATAAAAAACTGGCTTATACACCAAACTCAACATTACATACCAGTAGAAGAAAAAAATCTTTCTTTTTTATATAAGTGTATACGTTAACAACTCTACTATTAATTTGTGAATTGTTGTAAAATAATTGCGCCAGAAGCAAATATGTGTAGTAAATTAGTTTATTATTTTATTTATAGGCTCATGGTAAAGTTTTTTTTCCATCTCCCTTATTCTATCATTGAAACAAAAAATACGTTTCTTCGACGAAAGATCTAGCTTTCATTACTTTCGAACTTTTAATAACATCTGTCTCTTTTTGTTGCGATTCTCACATTTCTTACGGCGGCTGCATACAATTACTCTACCCTGCGGCTCCCTTTCACGCGCAACTTGTTTCTATCGGCTAAAGTACCGTTGCAGTCAAATCGTGCAGAACGACATGCATACAGCAGCAAATGCAAACCCCTCATGTCTGCTTGCCGTGTTGTTCATGTGTTCATGTTTTGCTAAATCAAGAACTAGTTCTAGCCATATAATTCGGCACAAGGCTGGTCATTGATCGGTTGATCCCAGGCAGCAGAAGTGAACCATCGCCATTAGAATGGCACACACGGCCTTTCGAAGTGCACGAGCGCCAGCGAGTGACATCAACGCTGCTGGACCAAACGAACCGTGCCGTGTGGAGGGAAAAAGTATCACAGGACAACCACGGACACTTTCATAAGAATTAAACATTTAAAAGAATATATACTCAGTAGATTCAATCTTATCACAACTTTCACTACCAACACAACGATTCGCTTCTGCTACAATGTTCCAGAACACTGACACCGCAGCGTCGCTGAAAGCGAGAGTGCAAGTGCAAATTTCGACCGACCCGGCCAGCTGCTACTACCTGTTTAGCGAACCGGTTTCCGCTGCGAAACATCGGATTTTTCCCCTGTGCACGCACGGCTATATGGTTCAGAGAAACCGTTTTCAGCGTTCCGTTACCAGCAAGGAGCGCAGGCTTCGGTGGCTCTGCCTAATCACCGATCGGCACCCGTTCTCGAGTGACCTCGAACCGGTGTCGCTGGCCGGTGAGTTGAGCTGCTGCTGCTGCTACTAAAAACGCTACTCGCATCCGACGCAGCAGCCGGTCCATATTATGCAACGCAGTGCCAGTGCATCGCGTCAAGATCAATTCCATTTCGTAATCGAAGCCTGAACTCGGCGCCGATCGTCACGGTCAGCACCGCTCTAACCCTGATGCTTCCAGAGCCTGTTGCGGACCTTTAAGAACAGATTAATCTGTGGAAGCGTGTGAGGGAGCTACAAAATAAATCACAGAGGGTAATGAGAAAAGCCGAGTTGAATGGGGGCGCTTACAATGTGAAAATGGCTAGAGACGATAACTTCACCTAATCTTGATAGAATTGTCTAGGGAAAAGTTTTGATTCTTAACTGAACAGCAACGATGATAAGAACGGAACATGTGTTGGGGGTTTGTTCTTGTTATTGCAAGCATTTAAAAGGCGATTTCCTACAGTCACAATGGAGTAACTTTTCTATGGTTTAGAACGAAGCCAAAGGCTTCTTTTGTAAAAAAAAAAGCTTCATAAAAGATTATTTTGTTTGCACCATTCAATATCTCAAGCAATTACATACTTGAAAAAGAGGGATGGATCCGGCTGTTGAATTTTGATAGCAAAAAAAAACTCCACACCACCTGACATGTGTGCAGATTATTTCTTGAAAAAGTCTCAGACATTACACGGTGCACGTAACAATCGAACAATTATTGACCGACAATTTTGAACACAGCCAAAAAAGTGTGCCCATACTGCAGATAATGGCAAACGCGCTCCGTGACGCACTCGCAGCGCTTCATGATGCTCAGAACACATAAGAAAAACACAAACAGCAAAAACGAAAACTCATCCAACGCGCGCGAAATTCGTAACAGTCTCGCCTGCGTTACCATAGAGGACGCAACCGGTCGACGTCGAGACGCGGAGGCCGCAATCAATCTGACCCCTTCAGGCTCTGTTCTGAGCAGATGATTACGCCAGGAACACCGATAGTATGTGGAGCTGCCCCTGTCAATGGGCAGATGAGTAATGGGCAGTGCGATGGCCGGCCCGGCCCGGCGTTGCGCGCTAGACTGCGCACTTGAAACCTTCTCTCCACGTGACGTCAATGACCGTGGAGTTGTTTTGAAACGCCCGGCGCTGGGTATGTTTTGCATGCCCATACCCATGCCGAATCGCTTCAAATCCGAATCCAACCACAGCCAACAAGTGTCCCGTAGTGGCAGCGGTACCCGTGCCATGGCCATACACCCTTTTGGGGAATGATTCACGCTAGGGTACTGTGGAACCACTACATACGCTCCAAGCATCTGTCGTTATCGCTAGACAAACATGTTGATGCCCGTAATGAGGTTATTATTGTGCTTCCTTACGGCTGGCTCTGGGTGTAGCCTAATCCTCTGCAGCGACTAGCGTCTAATCAGCCTATCTCGGCGCTGCTGGGGAGTACACTCGCGACAAAGATTACTGCCATGACCTAATGCGCCACTTCGCGGCGCTATTTAGTACAATCGAGTGGAGGATTTTTGAAGCTCGTCTGTACGCAGTGACAACAATATAACTTCATAAATCTAACTATGTTTCTTTTTTGCTGGATCATATTTTCTCATGAGGTCTGTTTTGCATTTCACATTCAACCCGTAATAACAATCGATAAAAAAGGTTTTTTGAGAAAAAATAACGAATACGCAATTACAAACTACTGGAAAGTTATGCAATTATTTTGTGCCGAATTTTTTTTCTTTTAGACACACTTAGAATGGTTTCTATTGGAAAGATTGTTGGAAACGAGTTAATTTTTTTAGCCATTCAATTTGCAATTATTTAACTAACTTACCATGTGCATTTATTCAACTTATTAATGTAGTCTTTATAGGATTGCGCCATCGGTTTGCAGGGAAAGTAACTGAAAACACAGTATTTTTTATAACGTTCAAATCATTTCAATTCAATTAAAATCTCCATTGCTTATTAAACTTAGGCGGGTTCAAGACGAACCTAACACAAAAAACACTTGTGTTGCAAACAAAACGGTTTACGCCGGCGTCTGTCAACAGGATTTGTCGGTGATAGTGAGAGAAAAAGATAGGGATAAGGCCAAAATTATATTTAAAAAAACGAAAAATGCGCCTTTTTGGGCAAATTCGGAATAAACGCAAGACTGAGTTTTTGACCCTCGTATTTAGGAGCCTAAAAATGTATCGACCTACAATTTACGCGTTTTTTTCTACAACTTGTTTCTTTTTACAATCGTATTAACCGTTGCTCTACTAACCAGACACGTAGAAAAGCTGATCAGACGTTTGCTTGTTATAAGTAGAGAGATATATAATTTATTTTAGAATTTATCTTAGCGTAGAAAAGATAAACAATAAATAAGAAGTAAGATAATCTTTGATATTGTTGGGTCAAAACTTAATGAAAATTTGCTGCAAAATTTGTGGTTTCCACAAAAACAGTTTCCACATGTAGAATCAGGTAAATTCTGGATAGGTAAGTAATTGAAAATCTATATCGTACACACATTGAAAACAACATTTATCAAGTAGATTTTAAATTCTTCTTCTTCTTATCTGGCCCGCTCACGGTTGAGCAAGATTTTAAATTATTACACTTTATTATCATTACTATATTTATTCTCTTAAAAAACTTCAAAATACTCTCTCTAAATGTCAGCTAAATTTAATGCAAACACTAACTCAAATATTCAATCGATAAATAATTAATCAAACTATCATCAATTATAATGAATTATAATGAAATAACAATTTTACTGGATAGAATAATGAATACATACTAAAGCAGAGATCTTTTCAAAAATAGTTGAATATGAAAAAATCAACTAAAAAAACGATACAACATTTTGGCTTTTCTCTTTATTTTGTTAGATTTTGAGTTGCACACTTATTCACGGATTTACGAAGTTTTATATGGCAGATAACAATGCGACTCATATGCATCTAGATTGCACTATTGATCCATTTCAAAGGTATGGCCACTCGAAAGTGTATGGTCACCGAGATACGCTTCCACCCTGCATCGATATTGACGCATTAAGTTGATGACAAAGCAAAGCACGCTATGCATATAACGCAGAACCATGCGGCACGGCTCATGGCTATCAAAACACGGTCCGATATTTACAGCTCGTGTACTCATTACCGAACCTACCCGCGAAAAGGTGGTGGTGCTTATGGTTCCAAACAAAAACAAGCACGCCCCATCCCGGCCAGCCAAAACACCAAACACACACTTTTGCGTGCGTGCACACACACACACACACACACACCCGAAAGGGGTTAGATACGATCGCTGAATCAGTGCGGGCGACAGTGAAGCGCTGCACCAGGTTGCAGCACGCGTGAGCTGCATCGGGCTGGTCCAATTACACCGAAGTTCGTGGGCCGGAGGAGTAATTTGCCACCGCACGCCATGTTGGTGCCGTGACATCAATTTTCTTCCGGACAAAACACACACACACACACACACACACACGCACGTGTGCAGGAAAGTGTCACCAAGCAGGCGGGTGGGGTTCCCGCAACATTCCACAGAGGAAGGAAGCGTTTAAGCTTCTATGTGTGGTTATCATTTGAGGCAGGCAAACCAAACAACAATACCAGCATGCTGCGATGAGTATAGAGGTGCTGGATAGCCTACTGTGCACATGGTACGAAATTGCTGTGAAAAGCATCGCCTCTTTCACGTAATTTCCCCGGGGCCCGCATTGACGCCTCAACCGGACACAGTAAAAGCCTTTATCAGACAGAACACTTGAAATGAGTTTCCAGCGCGACACATTGCTCGGTTGTGAAATCGTTCGTTTTCAAACACAGTGACAGATAGCGGGTGAGTAATCGCCGGGTGCCCTCGAGTCAGCTATAGGCTTCGTTTGGTCTACATTAGTTTATCAGTTGTGAAAAATGAAACTTAAATGAAACCCGATATTGAGTGGGTTTTTTCAAAAGCCACTTTAGTCATTCCTTTATTCAAGAAAGCACAAAACACGTGCAACTGTGACGCTTTCGAAGGCAAACGGTTCTAGATTGGTCTGTTCTTGGGATTCAAAACCTTCTAATGTTTAGAGTCGTCCAATCAAAATATCGCATACGATCCAGTCTCTCGATCGTGTCGGACACACATACCGACCACAAGTCCGCTATCAAAACCAATAATCTAGAACCGTATGTGGGGCAGAGGAAGATCGATGTAAATACTGGTTCGGTGAGATCTTTCTGCACAACGAAACCGAAAGCCCGATCAGATTCTGGCAAATAAATCTGACCACGTACATTCTCGCACACCACCGAAACGGAAACTGTACCGAAAGACGCCCCGTACGGCCCGATGCGTCTCGTGCCAGCAACGTTTCGCAGCTCCCGTCTGGCGGGCCCCGTCCGGGCCCGGCTGAGCATAAACCTCGAAAAAACCACCACATCGCCGTGTTGGGCGTCCGACCCACGCACACCAGCAGGGCGCCGCGTTGTGGCGTGGTAAAAAGCCATCATCATCAGGTGCCGGTGCGACTTTATCGCGCCGCTCAGTGAACAACGAACTTTCGATCGCGGCACACACGCGAGAGAGTGCGTCGCCAGAGACTTACAATCGGATATAGAGTGCAGCTGCAAGTGGAAGGTACGCCGGAAATGGGAACCCTTTTCGGGCCACCATTTTTGCACCGCTGTTGACGTGCAGAAATAGAAAAAGGGAAAGTGATCCGAACGGACGGTGTGTGTGTGTGTGTGTGTGTGTGTGTGTGTGTGTGTAGGTCCCAAAACCGGTGTTTGTGCGGGCACGATCTTGCTTGGGCAGAAGCTTGACCGTTGGTCGTAGTTGGAGTGAAAGTGACGCTTCATTTACTCTGTATTTCCGTGCGATTTGCTGTGTTTTCTGTGGTGTTGTGTTTGTTATGTATGTATTTGTGTTAGTGGTTTTCCCAAGTGCGTGTGATATTATTCTGCCCAATTGGATCACTTTTCTCCGACACTTTTGAGCTTACTTCTAAGACTTCCTGCTGTTCCACTGTCACTCCATTTCTCACGTTCTGTGGTGTCGTGTCCGATTCGTTTCGTTACTTTCCAGTTGAAGATTGCGTGCGGTAGGAGTTAGAAGTACAGAAGCGTACAGATAGATAGACACACCCTCAACATGAATCCAAGTGGAAAGGGATCCGGTCCGGAAGGATTCCAGACGCAACCGTTAAACCAGCCACCCTACCCAGCCGCTCAGAACCCACCGTACCCGGGCCAGATGCCGGCGGCCGCCGGTGGCTATCCACATCCCGGCGCTAGCGTACCGAACTACGCCCATCCACCTCCGCCGCCACCGTACGATGCCAACTCGAACGTGATCCCGCCGCCACAGAACGCAGGCACGACATACGTCCAAGGTACGCAAGGAATGGCCGCTGTGGAACGCTGAAGTTCGGTATTACTCAATCGCGCTTTCCATTTGTTGCTCTCCTCGCCTCCAGTCGTCACCAGAGCTCAGGTGGGACCGGATCCGGCCTCGATGGTGTGCCCTTCCTGCACGAAGCATGTGATCACCCGGCTGGACTACGAAACCTCCACCAAAACGCACATCGCAGCGGGCCTGCTGTGTCTGTTCATGTGAGTTCACTTCTATCGCATAATCTGGGACCAGATTGTGGGTTCTGGTTTGTTTCGCTGAAGTTTACACTGATAGCCGTTGCTCACAGCCGCAGCACACGCTCCACAGTGATAGAGATAACGTTGTTTGTAAGATATTAGCACTGGAACGAATCTTGCCACATAAACGATAACCGAGCACACTTCGATCCCACTCAAGACCTAACCTTAGTCTGAGTCTGTGTCTTTGAACCACCGCGTCAAACAATCTCACCGTCACAGTTTCGGCTGAACTCTATCGCCTATTTCAAACCGGATCTTAGGCGTGAAGAACAATACTTGACAGACGGACGGAAAGCAGCAACCGCCACGAAAGCGCGATCATGCGATCAGACGACTTTTTTTCCTTCGGGGGACGTGCGTGCGTGCGTACATAACATTCTGACGACTTTTTTTTGAGAGAGATCGTCTGGCGCGTCTGTCTGGACAGACGGAACGTCTACGGTGGGACGATGAAACCGGTTGTAAGGGTGATTGTTAGGCGTTTGCAGACGAGATATTGGATATTGGTTATTGGCATTCTTTGGATCTTTTGTACATTAACGTTTGCATGCTTGATGATGTGTCTATGAATCGTATTGCATTCAAAGATGCTTCCCCAAACTTACAAGTCATCCAAAACGTGGCCACACTTTGCCTTCCCCGTACAGCAGTTGCGTACTTGCAAATATTTACACCCAGACACAGATGCTCCACACGGAACGAGACCGTACGGCCTGCTCATGGCGCGTTGAGTCAAGATAAATAGTGCCGCGTCTACACGAGCCGGGACCGATACTCACACCGTTTCCTGTTATCTTGGCCGTGGCCAACTCCAAGTGCCGGTAGTTTTTGTGCAGCTTTGCAACGTGTCGGGGAGGTGCAATGAGCGCTGTTAAACACCGACGAAGGCCAGCTTGCGAGCACTCGCGAGCGGTATTGCGCCACCGCGAGTGTAATATTTGTAAATAATCGACCGGAAATTGCACTATTAGAAGGGCTGTGTGGTGCTCATTGCGCAGCGCAAGTAAAATATTTGTTGGAAAAGGTTCTTTTGCGCCTTCACCCTTGATGGTGCATTAAAATGTGGTTGCTTAGAATGGTTTATAACACATTCTCATGTGAAAAACAGCGGGCTTTTGTACAGCAAACAGTGTACAAAGTTTGCACTGGAAACAATCATTGAATTCTCGCACCCTTCCGAGCGCAAAACAAGTACGCGACTTCGTCGTTATCTTATCTTATTTGCGAACGCCCCCTTGCCAGCTACCCTGACGCGCTGAAGAGCAAAAATCCCCTCCTTCTCCAGTGCTACCAGTTCGCACCTACATCCAGTCCGTTCGATTTGTTCCCAACGAGCAGATAACAAACTCCTTTTCTTTCACCCACGCCTAATGGCGGCTTCCAACTGCTGCGGTTGCCGGTGGGCCGGGCGGTTGGGAAAGCGTCATTAAACGGAAATGGTTTGGCACCCAATCGTTCATATTGCACCATTTGCGATCGTTATTGTGTACCCCGGGCTCAGGGTGCTCTGTCTGATTGATGGGGCCGATGGTGACGACTACAGCGTGGATATGGATGGCGACAGCGCCGTGACACATTATCGATGAAGCCAAATTAATCCGACCTTGCTGCTGGAACTGCTGCGAGGTTTTGTTTGCCCCTCTGCGTTTGCTCGTGATTGACAGGTGTGGAAGTTAATGCGATTTATGATTTTATACCGACTTTGTTGGGTTTTATAGCAATACAAATCGACGTAGGGACAATAGAAATCTTCTTAAAGTCATAGGGGCATAGTGACTATATATATCCTCTTAAAAACTTAAGAATAGTATGTTCAATAAGTTAAAAATCAAATAAAATATCATAACATCAGATGAAAGCCATATTGATCGCTTGCAATTGTGTTAGACTAAATTTCATATACTTAATTGTACTAAAACATCATTAGAACTCCATAGTCAATGTCGAAACACGACTAGAACCAAGTCAATCCATTAAGCATCATTTTCTTTCTCTTCTCGCTATCTTCTGCAGATGCTGGCCATGCTTCTGGATCCCGTACGTGATCGATTCGTGCAAGAACGCTAATCACTACTGTCCGAACTGTGGGGCCTACATCGGAACGTACCGTGGCTAGGGTTGTCCCGCCGTTGCCATGTGACAAACACACCCTGGGCTGCGCCCAACCCACCCAGTCCCCGATTCTGTGTGCCCATTGTGTCTCCAAAAAAAAACTATTATTATGATAATCCTGCAACAACTGGCACTAATGTGCCAGTGCCAGTATTGTGATGTAATTCCCACCTTTTCCCCTTTCGCCTTACCCCTGCACCACAGACACACACACGCACCTCCACCACCACTACGAAGATGATGTGCGTCATAGCGGGAAGGCGAACGGGAAGAGGGAGAAGAGTTAACCGAAAAAAGAAAGTGCCTGCAGTGATGAAAGTATGCGTGCGAGAGTGAGTCGGCGCGAGCAATTAACCGCGCGGGAGATGCATGCGAGCCGCGAGCATATCTTAGTCAATACGACTGTTATTATTTTTATTATTATGTAGTGAATATTATCGACTTCATCGTACGTGAAAATTGCGTAATAAATGTATTTACACTACCAGCTACTCAGCCAACCGGGTTACCTTTATTTGACGCGCACTGTGGGTATGGGCACTTTCGAGAAACGGACATATTCAAATCAATTACGCTAGCCGACAGGGAAGGGCAGGACAGAGAGAGGCGTACTGTTTATTTATTTAAACCATCCATCGCACTGAAAGCTAATATTAATTTTCTACCTAAGAGTGTGTGTGTGTGTGTGTGTGTGTGTGTGTGTGTGTGTGTGTGTGTGTGTGTGTGTGTGTGTGTGTATGTGTGTTTATGTGCGCAAGATACAAAGTTATCGGGGACCATTAATACTCAATTATCGGAGTAATCTTTGCTTTACTCACAGTTGATCGCATCGAAGCGATTTGCAGAACCTTACAAATGTCCAGACCAGTGTGGTTTGTGTCCTGGATAAAACTATGCATTTGACTAAATTGTTTTATCTGAAAGGCAAAAATCGCGATTTTGAAGCTCCTGGAAACAATTGACACTCTCAGCCTATGTTGGTGTATGGGCACTATTTAGTGGGGAATAATAAATATACAATATGTGCATCTGAATACTATCTCTGAAGGTCAGCTAATTATAGGTGATTGGAAAGCATTTATTGAACATTCAATGAACTAAACCATCGATATAATTAAGCAAAAAATCGTTTTCCAAGAAATGTAACCTAATTTTTCCTCACAAGGGATGGGACATTAAAACACTTGATTGCTTGCCTTGACTACTTATGGCAAGCATTTCATACGGAGAAAGAACACCATCCCTTTAAAACCATATACGAATGGTAAAAATGGATGCCTCAATGTCTTTTGATTGCTCACAAACAAAGTGTATGAACCATTCGACAACGGCTATTTCTTTCAAAATTCCTTCCTACCTTAACGCGAACATCCTCCTATTGGGATCCCTTGGAATAAGATTTTATTGCCTAGGATGTTTCGTTTGATCATAATGTATCCTTTGTCTATTTCCGTTTCCGTCTCTTGTTTACCATATTCTGATGTTTTGTCTACTTTCCCTGTCACTCACTTGTTTTCTTTTCTTTCTTTATCCCATTTCTCCAATTCAATCATCATTCCCCTTTTTTCATATTTTGTATATATGTTTGTATTATCACGTTACAGAGTTATTATAAGTCATTGATTGTTTAACTCTGTGCAATATTTTTAAGCAAAAAAAACAGATTTGTCTATTTAATCTATTATTCTTATTTATTAAACACATTTTTTATAATTCCAAGAACCAGATCTCATTCATCGATTTCATGTAACATTAAACATTATTTTGTTTCATTCCCATACTAGTCAAAGCGGTACAACATAATTTGTCAAATCTAAGTTGTAATTAGTCAAATCAACGACTAATGCAACCAGCCAAGAATACTCGAAACTTGTCATGTTTCAGGTTTCGAAGCCAAGCATTCAGGGTTCACTTTAGGCGGGCAAGTATCGAACCAATGCAAACTCTTATTTTTTTGTATGTTTTATGTTATCATTTATGTCATCAAGTGGTGTGAGCAAAACTGTCTTTAAAAACAAAATAATCCATGTGTTTAAAGATTTCAGAAAATTTCCCATCTTCGAACCGGACCATTTGATGGTGGATTTGAAATCGTAGGAAAGAATCATTTTATTGCTTACAGATGTTAACAAACCGACTGGTGTGATTCAAGGCTACGCCTGTGTCGCTTTCTCCTTTTTCTTCCATCCTTGCCGTCCTAGTGAAAGTGTTTTGTTTTATTGCATACAGATGCCGAGAGGGTGAAGAGCAATGATGCATGTTTACTGCCTCAAGAGCACTTGAAACGGGTGGCGCATTCTTTGGTCAATTTGTGAGAACGAAACAGTTTATCGAAACGAAACACATTTTTGAAGCAAACGAAGATATTTTATTGCATTAAATTTAACACGGAATTGAATATATATTTTCTATATCCTACCTACGCGGTTAGTATATTCTTTACCCGCACAAACAACAAAACAATGCATTCTTCTCTCGATGACCCAAAGCGCGTGCGCGACTGTTCTGATCCAAAATGGTTTTATTTAGACCAGCGAGACCCATGCTATCGGCTAGCATTGTCGATAAACTGTTCACTTATCTTATCTATAAAATGTGCCGCAATGTCGATTTGCTTTTGCTTTCATTTTCCCATCGAATGTTCTTCACTTGGGGGAACAATTTTTCTGGAACCAGTTCAAGAATGTGCTCCGGACCCGAACGCGCCCGTTTCAGATAAAGAAAACACTAACACATGTACACATCGCACACACTAACACTAGCGGACAGTGGTCGCCGCACCGAACCGTAGCAGTGGATCAATCAGCCGCAGTCCTGCTCCTACTTCCGGTACGTTCCGATGAAGGATCCACAGTTCGGGCAGTAGTGGTTGGCGTCCCGGCAGGCCGTGGAGCAGTACGGTACGAAGGCACACGGCCAGCACAGGAAGAGACACAGCAAACCGGCGCAGAGATGCGTTTTGGTGGTGGTTTCATACTCCAGCCTCGTCACCACCGTCGCCCGGCACGACGGACAGAGGATGGTGGTCGGATCCGGACCAACCTGTGGGCTCGTGATGATCACCGTCGTTTCTGCTGCGTTCGCAAGCGTTGTCGAGCGGCGTCACACCGGAAACGAAAGAGAGAGAGAGAGTACGAGAGTCAGCCTGAGGGCTACGATCCGCGGCAAAGAAGTGCTGCATGACAAGACCGACAGGTCTGTGACCAGATCTGTGTATCCCCACGTCTAGACGGCTTCCAGACAGGTTCGGATACGGTCAGATCCAGGAGTTGAGCTCAACTCTTCCTCAAGCCAAACCAACAGGCAACCCAAAACCCCCCAACACACGTCCGAAGAAAGAACACGGACACGGAACAGGACGTCACTTCACTTGGTACAGCGAACGGTACGGAACTTACGCAACGATGGCAGTTCCTGGGTGTGCAAGTTAGCGGATTTGAGCGGTTCGGCCATTGGCGACTGCTGGTGGGGATAGGCGCCCGGCACGGGACGATTGATCTGATCGTACGACGGAGGATCTGTCGTTCCCGTTCCGTCTGGTGGGCCGAACGATCGTTAGTGGGAGTGGGAATTCTCGATCACAAGCCTACACTCACCCATGATTTGCTAGATCCCGAGCAAGAGCTTCGTTCGTCGCGACACACACACACACCCAACGGGGCACAAACTATCAACTTCCTCTAATGGATCGGTACACCGAACTGAACGCCACCAACGTCAACCTGACTGCAAAGGTACGACTGTCGCACTTGTCGGCTAAATTATTAAACACTGTACTGCGACTGGTGGACGGTGCGCTGTAGCACACGGGGACTGGGAGTAATCATCAGCGATAAGGATGATAAGATTGTAGGTTCGGCCGCGTTTGCTTCGCGGCCGTGGGGCGACCAGTTTTATCCCGCAGCACCGGGCCGCGTAAAATATTCACACTGTGTCGCGTGTGTAATGATTCACTGACGCTGCTGACCTCAACGCGCGGCCTGTCACAGCCCTCGCCGGTGTGAGAAAGATGGGTGCATGCATTTTATCGCGGAAAGTGCCACTGCTTCGCCGGGGTAGAACATGCGATAAAAATCAGGTGCAAAAAAGCGCTCACACGCATCGCTAACTCGCTGGGCCGAGATTTTGTGCTTTCCCATTTGAATGTGCCACCACGGATGAAATGAGCATGTTCCAATCAATATCTACGAGGCTAAGAACATCGGAAGATATTTTTTTGTAAAGTAATGTTTTGTATTATTCTTTTCATCACCAAATACGGGCTTTTCGTTAGAATTGATTCATCTTATAACTAATCAATATTTCTTGATGACGTAGGAGCGTAGGTCGAGCAAGTTGTTACCTAATACGGAATAATTAATGCATCGAACTGCTCAGATTCAACGTTAAATAACATAAACATCGACCTATTTGTCGGCAACTACACGGCCGCTTCTCGGGATAGGAGACGATCTGCGGGATATCTGCGATTTTTCAGGATACTTTCGTAACCTGAAAAATCGCAGATATTTTATGTTCCTTCACAAGGTAAGAAAAAAACAAAACTAAAAATTGTACAGGTCTTTCATAATAAAGGCAAATTTCTTTCCCTTGGTATGCTATAAAATATGAGAATATCCTTTCTGATCGATTGATTCGGTATAACTAGGCATAAACTGATGATTTTATTTGTAAAAAGTACATCAAGATAAATATGTATATTAGGCAACTAAAAGATAGATCATAATGTAATTAAAATACAAATCTTTATGCTTCGAACGAATTTCAAAGAACTTAGCTTTTATATTCAGAGAGAACTTTGGAACAATTCTTGTACAGGCTTAAACATAGAGCGTATCTGGCTCTAGTTCGTAGCAGTAAAAAAATCAATGTTGGACTCAGCAATCGTCTAGGCGCGTTAAGATTGATCCTGAACTAAACTGAAGCACTAACCGTGATTTGTAAAAAGTTTGTTTCAATTTAATTTTCAGTTTAATTTTTTACCGTTACCTGGCCAATCGCGGCCTACATAACACAAATTTCTTAATCGTAATAGTGCCTTATCGATCATAGATCCTGACAATTTAAGTACGCGCAAATAAAATACAGCCTTAACGAATGATCAAATAAATAACACTGGAAAATAGGCATAACGCCATAGCGCCAAAGAAATTGTCTCAGAGCAATTTTCTAAAATCGACACTGAATTGGTGTTTGAAGATCAAGATCAGTTTAGCTCTATATACACATCATCAAGGTTGAACATCAACAAAGAATTCTGCGACTTGACACTGTCTCCAGTACAATATCTTCTTGTTCTTCTTCTTCTTTCGTGGTACAACAACCTCAACTAGGTCTAGGCCTACCATATCTGGTTTTCTTTGACTTAGCTGCTACCCTTAGTTGCTTAGTTGCTAGTTGCCTGGATAGTCAGTCCTGAGTACGGAAAGACCCAGTTGAAATTCGATCCCGCAACCTGTGGTATGAAAAACATTAAGCTTGTACATAGGTCCATGCGACCACCCACAGTGCAATATAATACATATTAATGTTGTCAACATACATGGCACACAGTCTGTACATTTGAAACAGATCTTATAATTTCACCTAGATTTTCGTATATTCAATTTCATATTTTAATCCTAAAATACCTTTATTGAAACAGAAGCATAGCATAGGCTCCTTGCAAATTGCTTGCTTTCAAGAAAAAGTTACTTAAAATATTAACCATCACTTCGGCTATCGCACCGGAGACTGATTGTTTTTGACTGTTATTAACATAATCACTTGCTTTGTGAATCCCTACTTTCGTTCCCGACGTAACCTCTAGGTGTCATTAATCCGTATTCACATCACACGGTGAGGCCAAACAATAGAATTGAGGTTAAATTTGTATTTATGTACGCACAAAAACCGCACACATACTAAACCCGAAACTAAACAACCACTCTCCAACTACAATGGCATCGCAAATACATAACAAAAGAAAACTGGCGTTGTGTAGCACGTTTGTTTTTGTTTTGATTCGAGAAAACGAACCACTTGTGTCTGTTTATCACAGTTTTGACAAACGCTTGAAACACTTCAAACGCGTGATTCATCCGCCGGTAGAACGTGAGTAATATCAACTTAAACTTTCGATGAATCTCGCCTCCGGCCAGGAAGCGTGTGTCTCACAGAATTTACTCCCAAATAGAATACAACGCTGAAGCAATCTTTTGATAGCTCTTATCGCAATACGCTATTTGTATTATCTCACCGCAACGACACAGATGAGTCATCGTGTGAACTGAACTAGAGGGAGATTGTAAGGGTGTATTTGTGATGGATGATCGTAACAGCATTTGCATGATATGTTTTGTGATGGGAGAGAAACTTGTCGGAGCTATTATAAAATAGCGAAATATTTCAAGTAATCTAAAAATAATTTCTCAATTATTTACGATTTTTTTTCACCATTTAATAACGCAAATCGTTAGTTTTTTTTTAATTATTTATATTGATTTATGTTCTATTTTATAGAACAGTAATGATTCAATATTAGACTATGAAACCAAACATTTCGTGAAAAACATACGAACATATTTCACACTATCGTGCTTGCTGGTGATTCATCGTAAAGCAAACTCCAGCCGTCCCTCAAGGGAGGTTGCGCAAAAACCTACGACAACCCTCCGCACAATATAACTCGAGCTATTTACAGTCAAACAACCTAGTTGAGGTACAGCTACAGCCCAGTGAACAGCCCACCAATGAGTAAGTGCAGCGTGCGCGCCGCCAACGTCATTTCCAGCGCACCCACCCGCCACCGCATACGTAACTGTTTGCGTTTTCCCTCCCAACCGCAGCGACGATCGTAGTGACGAACCCACAGGTCGGCCCCGACCCGATGATGATCACCTGTCCGTCGTGCCATGCCACGGTACGCACGAAAGTGAAGCACGAATCCACCACGTCCACGCACGCCTGCGCCCTACTGCTGTGGATCGTCTGTTGGCCCTGCCTCTGCCTGCCCTACTGCTGCAAGTCGTGCCGAGACGCGAACCACTACTGCCCGAGATGCAACACGTTCCTCGGCTCGTACAAACACTGAAGGACGCCGGTCGCTCTAAGCCGTGCAAAGAATCTGCAAACGTTGCTTAATGAGGTGCACCCAAGTGAGAACGGTGGAAACTATGGTTGGGTAGTTTGTTCGTAAAGTTACCAAATATGTGCATTATACTAAGTTTTGTTAAAAGAAATTGATGAAACGGATCAAGATATACAACGAAAAAATTGAATAAAAAATAGTACTCATTCTGGAACTGTCTAGTGAACGATTTATTACACTATCCTTGAAAACAATCTATGATAATTATGCGTAATTTCTAAAGTTAACGTACGAACAGGTCCATTTTGCTCTATTAACTTGTGCTTGTTTGATACCCGTCGCTAATCCAACATTATTCAAATAAAGAAAATATAATCAAACTGAAGGGCTATGAAACGCCATTTAATCAACAAAACGAAGATAAATTATTAAAGTTGTTGGCATAACTAACATTCGAGCATCCAATTCAACGATTACACCAAACACCGAAGTTTCCTGCTTGAAAACATAATCAAAATAAATAATTGAAGTTGTACGTCGAAGCTTCTCCGATCGTCCCTGAAGCGACATTCTCTTATTTTGTCGGAATTGTTTTGGTTATCTATCGGTGATAGTGGTGCTGTGCTCATCAGTAGATATCATTGTCAGTTTTCAACTTCATCGTTGTCATTCACACGCCACAGCTACTGTCAAGGTAAATGTACCGGTATTTGTTACCTTGCCGCAGCTGGAGTGTTGATGGAGTGTCTGATATTGAGCGCATTTAAAGGCTGCTGAGATCAAATTTGCTGTTGTGCATTTCCAATTTAATGTCATAATCCCAATTGTATTTAATAAATGATTCGAATGATGCACATTTTCCTCGAAGCGAGCATCAACACTAATGGGACTAAGACAGGTCATTTTGAGTCAAGTGAGTTCATTTGTAGAAAAAACAAAAAGAGATTTCAATATTCTGTTTTTTTGTTAATTTTTATGTTTGTGAGTGAGTTAGTTACACATATTTTTTATTTCCAAAGTTTTGCAAAACAAACATATTTGTTTGCGTTTGTTTTATTTATGATGACGGTTGCCTTGAAGACGACTGGAAGACGATCGAACGAGAGTTGGTATAAAAAAATAAATCAACATAAAAAATGTAATACTTTTCATGATAAAAATCTTTGTAATATGCGTAAAGTTATTCGTAAAATCCAAATTCAACATTAATCGTATCGCAAAACAAGATGGAGAGCATCAAAACACATCTAGTTTACATTTCTATTGTGGTTCGGATTGTTTTTTCCTTTTTTTTGTTTTTTTCCTGTTTTGTCCTGTTCCATAACTATAACCACATAACAGTAATACGGCAATTGCAATATTTGTATATTTTATACTACGTTTTCGGAAACAGAACCGTTTTTATCGAACTTAATTTGTTTGACTTCTACTCGACATTTTATGTTTTTATGTATGTTTTATGTATTTTTCTAAATAAATAATTGTTATAAATTATAAATTATGACTCATTATTCATAAGAATAAACTCTACAATATTTACGAAAAATACTAAATATAATAAAACTAAATACTCAATAAAAATTATAAATAGCAAAAGATTTTGTCGCATCTACCACGGTAAATTATCAATATTTTAAAATGGAGAATCACTTGTAAAACACGTCCTTCGAATGTCATTCGAACAGTTCTCTAGTGTTTAAATACGACTCATCAACGTTTTGAAAAGTATCGCACACATTGTGTTTATGCTCTGGTACGCGAATGCCACATAAATTAAGGAGCAATCAAACAAGTTTTTTCGATGGAAATTAACCACCATCATATGACGGGTTGGAGAAAGAGTACACCGTCCACTTTATTGGTACGTGTGAAGCAGTGAACCTTATATAAACAAATTTACTGAGCTCCTCTTCCGCGATACTTTGAAGATGTAAATGCAGGCCATCATTAAAACGAAACCCATATCGACACCCATATTATCGAGTGTGTCGTTTCTTCCAATTCACTCGAATGCCGCAAATCCGTGACATATTCCAGAACCATCGAATGAACAACTCCAACGTTGCAATCCGCAGTGAAAATAAACAAAACCTCCCTTAACGGAGTCCACTTGAAAGCTAAGATCGATCTTATTACCAACCACAATCGTATCCATTGTATAATGCCACACTGAGAGCAGGAGACCGGCACGCTATGATCGTTTTCTGCAGTCGAAAGCAGTTTCTTCCTTTCTTCGCTCTCTTTCCTGCCTCCAACGGCACGTTGTTCATACTCGTTCTCTCCAGAACTGATGAGCCATGTATTCTTTGCATGCGACGAAACGTTTTGTTGATGAACAAGGATGCCAGCGCTATTGGGTTGCATACACACATGGTCGTGCGTCGGTGGATGGCTCACGCCTCAGTTGCCAAAAGACAGTAGATCAGAACAGTTCTATCGCTCTCGTATCAGTTCTATCCCGGTTGAAAACTGGTCCTAGAGATCAGATATGGATAAATTGGGTAAGCAGACCAAATTGGGTAAGCAGACCAAAGCACACCAAATGACATGTGACCAGTGTTTTATTCAAATGTAAGTGATGAAATGCATGGCAAGTGCTCTGAAAAGATCCTCCACTCTATACTCCAGCGACGCGTGTTGTGACCGCGACTACCGGTCCGGAACCGGCTCAGGTTGTCTGCCCAACGTGTAACGCGGAGATCGTGACGGAGATCGAGCATCAAACGAACACCAAAACGCACATCTATGCGTTGCTGCTGTGCCTGGCCATGTGCTGGCCGTGTGCGTGCATGCCCTACTGCTGCGCATCTTGCCGAGACACTGTCCACCGCTGCCCTCGCTGCAAATCGTTCATTGGAGTGTACCGTCGTTGATGCTGTTGCGGGTGCGGAATCCAGCGCATCCTTACAATAAACGCCTACCGTAAGCAGTAATTGGTGCCGGTGTGATTAAGTGAGCTTACAACGCTTTCATTGCGTGATTTCTTTGAATGCTTTTTTTTGCTTGTCGCCTAACTTGCCATATTCTTTACAAGCTACTTATGAGCAATGTACTCCTATCTTAGGGTGTCTTTACACTGGATGAGGTTGGTAGAAGTATCTTGCCTAGTGTAAAGACATCTTTATAGATGAGTCTATAAAATAAAATGATTTAGCTACAACCGTTTGTCTATCAGTCTACTATACAAATGGTAGGTATAAGAGGAAGAGAAATAATTTAATTTAAACTATCTTTATTTTCCGAAAACCATCATATTCTATTGCACCAAGAGACAATGTTCGCGTGAGAAAAAGAAAATAGAAATGATTAGTATACAACGATGACAAAATAGAGAGATGTTTACAAGAATTTCGCAATCGTCTTAACTCACTTTTTATATTTAAAAAATCAGTATTTAACGATTCATATTTGAGTTTTTCTTTCATTTTTTCTTAAGTGTAACGTATCGCAAATGCGTTTTGTTAATAAATGAAAAATAATAAAAATTCAAAGCATGGTTAAGTTGAACAGGCGTCTATCCACTTTTACAACAATATGTCTCATATCGATTTGCTTTTAAATAATTTATAGTTATTTTCCAACCGTTACAATGACATATTCGCAATTTTTTCATAGTCAACTTTGAACCTGTTCAAATATCTTCTAATATTCTAAATGAAGAACTTATAATTGTATAATATTATTTAAACTGACGAACGAGTTAAGTTGCCAAATAGAAAATAATACCATTGTTTTATCTACCCCTCCAGTTGTTTGCCACGGTAAGTAACTCAGAAATCAAATCCACGGCAGCTAACGAACAAATTGAAAATGTTGCATAAATTCACATGTAGATGTCGCTAGATGGATTGTATAAGGATTGCATACCTTCTGCGTTTTCAGTAGGGTGTACTAATGCTGGCAGTCCACAGAACTCGTCTATTGATAATACAGCTTCTACGAATATTTATGAAAACCTCAATTTTATTTTTCCGCTAAAGAATTAGTACAATATGGCTAAGCCCATAAATTGCGGAATGTTAAAATTGAAAATTTTCGAAAGTACAACATACTGTAAAGAATACCACAGGAATTAAATATATACGATTAGAAAGCCTTATTAACGGTAATAGAACATTAGCTAACAAGAAGATCATGCATGTGTTTACAACATTTATTGTTTTATTTTATAGTAAAGTACCGTAGTTTAGTGTGTATTAGTGTGTATAACTACTCCCTTTTAGTTTAAAAGTGACCAAAGTTAGATTAATAGTGTCGTTATATACTTTTCAATTCTAGCTTAATGGATTAATGGTCGTTTTGATTTGGAACGTTGGAACACATTTTTGACAACTGATTGAGTTATTTTGGCATTCGTATTTAAAATCGCGCAATTTAATCAATATGCCTCCAACAGAAAGAAATTCACATCAATCCAGTTTCAAGTTGAAAGGGATTGAATGCGCGAAAGCAAGTGGAAATCATGCTGCAGAGAACCATTCTCGACCACCCTTCAAGCAGATCTACGATCATATAGTAATGGAAACAAGAAGAAAAACTTCGTTAGATGTTTCGAAACAGTCTGCCAATTGGCCGAATCTGGAGAGAAGGCTGTGCAATTGGATGGACATATATAGATAGTCTGGTGCATCCACGAAGATGATACTGGAAAAAGCAAGGAGTGTTGCCAAGGAAATGCAAGAGAAAAAAAGAAGAAGTTTGGAAACTGAGAAAAAATTGATTTCATTTGTTCTTCAAACTGTTGTTCCAAATTAAAGAAAATGAATCGCTTAAGCATGAGGTTAAAAAATAAACTTGCTTAAAAAAAGAGACGAAAGAATACGAACCTAAACTGACCTTCCATTCGCATTCCATTCGCAACACTCACATTTGATGTTGCCTCGATAGAATGCTTCACTTGTGTACTTAGCGGTTGTGCTGATGGCAATAAGTTGCCTCCAATGCTAGTTTTCGAAAGGAAAATGATGCCCTATGAAAAGTTACCTAGCGGAATGCCTTCGTCCATGTTCAAGAAAAAAAGGATGGATGGATAAGACTGTGATGAATCTGTGGTTTCAAAATGTTTGGAACAAGAGACCTGGAGCTCTAATGCAAAAACCAGCAATGCTTGTACTGGATGCATTTAGAGGTCATCTGACGTCAAAACGTTTCTGGAAGTCATTCCTGGAGCTGCAAACACTGGACGTCATCCTCAACAACCCGTTTAAGGGTTTGATAAGAGAAGAATGGAGTAAGTGGATACAAGGGGTTGATTCGAACCGGATTCCTTCTGGAAGAGTCAGAAAACCCACCATTCCAGAGGTGTGCCAATGGGTCCTCACCGCATGGAGAGGTGTCAGCGAAGAGACTGTTGTCAAATCTTTTAAAAAAATGTGAAATCAGTATCAATCTTGATGGCAGGATGATGTAATTTATGCAGATAGTGATGACGAGGATGACAACATTGACGATTGCATCATTGGTAATGTGTTGAAACACATCAGTGAAGACGAAATGGAACAATACTATGAATTGTAACAAAAAAATAGTTAAAATTTGGTAAAATTAGAAATAAAAAACTTTTGTCATAAACATTGAATAATTCAACAGGGTGGTTGTTATACACGCCGAAATACGGTTTACATATGTAAGAATATGGGGAGGGGGAAAACTTAACACGAGTTACCACATTAGCTACCGTTGAAGAATACCACACAGAGAACCGAAAACCGGCATACTATGATCGTTTTCTGAAATCAAACGCAGTTTCTTCATTCCTTCGCCCTCTTCTCTGCTTCAAATGGTACGATGTTCAAACACGTTCTCTCCGGAATTGATTAGCCAAGTATTCTTTGTATGTATGTGTTTGTATTTAGTTATGAATAAAATAGAAGCAAAATTTTAAACAAAAAACTCTTTTCATCAACATTGAATAATTCATCAGAGCGGTTGTTATACACGCGGAAATACGGTATATATGTATGAATATTGGGAGAGGTAAAACATAACACCTACCACGTTAGTGACGATTGTAAAATACCACACAGAGAATAAAAAACCGGCATAGTCGTTTTCTGTAGTCCAACGGAGTCCAACTTCCTTTTCTGATACGTTATTCAAACCCGTTCTCTCCGGAACTGATGAGCCACTAGAACACAAGATCGAGCATCGGTGAATGGATCCCGCCTCAGTTGCCAAAAGACAATAGATCAGACCAGTGCTATCGCTCTCGTATCAGTTCTGTCCCGGTTGAAAACGTACGATTCATTAGACATGGATAAGGTAACAGGTAAGCTTTAGACCCACCAAACGACATGTGACCAGTGTTTTATTCAAATGTAAGTGACGAAATGCATGGCAAGTGCTCTGAAAAGATCCTCCACCCTATGTTCCAGCGACGCGTGTTGTGACCCCGACTGTGGGTCCGGAACCGATGAGGGTTGTCTGCCCATCGTGTCAAGCGGATATCATGACAGAGGTCGAGCACGCTGCGAACACGAAAACGCACATCTATGCGTTGCTGCTGTGCCTGGCAATGTGCTTGCCGTGTGTGTGCATACCCTACTGCTGCGCATCTTGTCGAGACGCTGTCCACCGGTGCCCGCTCTGCAAATCGTTCATTGGAGTGTACCGCCGTTGATGCTGCTTCGGGTGCAGAATCGCTAAATCTAGTGCATTCTTTCAATAAACGCCTATCGCAAGCAGTGATTGGTGCCTGCGTGATAAAGGGAAGTCGATACATCATCTAGATACGATTTTATATGTGAAGAAAAATAATACTATCTTCATTTAAAACACAAAAGCATCTTATTCCAGTATTTTACGAGAGAAAGAAATAATATGACCAATTAGTATAACATGGTGACAAAATACATGAATGTTTAAAATAAATGTCCCAAACGCCTAAACTCATTTAATATATTTAAATTCAGTATACTTCGATACGTATTTGAGTTTTCATTATATGTTTAAAGTACAACATAACGTAAATGTCTTTGTTCATTGTTCATTGTTCATGTTCATTGAATAAAATATAAATAAAAAATCATAGCGTGGTTAAGTTAAGCCACTTAACCCACTTTTACTTCAATATGTCTCATAACGATGCGCTATTAAATAATTTACTGACTGTGTGTAAGAAATTGGATAAATCACAACCCATTTCCTACTCATGTGCACTACGTTCAACAACTATTACGTGTGTTACTTCGATTCACCACGTGTTACTTCGAAATGGTCTTCAAAATAAAGTAATGTAATTGATTAGCATATTGAATTCAAAATGTGCGTGTGTGTGTGTGTGTGTGTGTGTGTGTGTGTGTGTGTTTGAAGACCTATGACTGAAATGACTCAGGCCTAATTTGTTTCCGGATCCCGGGTTTTACCCGTTTTATGACTACAGCGCGAAAACCCGATTGTCCCGTTCGAGTTGTTCTTTTACTGACCCGATCATGAGGGGTAAATCCCCGAAGAGAAAAAGTTCGCCAGCAATTGCTAAATATGAGAATTGAGGAATATTTTTCCGGTCCGGTCGTGGGCCGTTGAACCACCCCATCTATGGACATTAGCTTAAGAGTAGGAGAGATTCAAGACGGATTAACGATGCGCCGCACTCGCATTTGCTCTTCACGAGATGTCCAATATGCGAGAAGCGTGCCTATGTGTCAAGGCCATCTAATATCAAAAATATTGGATAGGGCTATTATAAGCATACATCGCTAAAGAAGCACGAAGAAGCACGCGATTAAAGAACGGCTCGATCAAGTCATCGGAAATAAATCTAACTTCTTACAACCAAGATATCAGAGCCTTGTTTATTAGATGGCTTTCGAACTCGAAAGGTCTGTGTTACTTCCGATCACCCTCGGGTACCCGCAGGTTTCGTATGTCGTATTTAGTATTTATTCGTAACTGTGGCTGACTTACACAGGACGTCTTGTCACATATTAATGATAAATTACAATAGACTTAGAAGCTAGGTGACCTAACAGACTTTAACAGAGTTACTCTAAAATTGGACGCGGACAAGTGGAAATCGTAAGACCTAAACGCACTATTAATTGTCCCGAAAAGCAGAGAACACTTATGACAAGCTTGTTATTGGCTACAACTTTGTAGAACAATAATTTCATCTATAGCTTCGAACCTTAGTTTTATTCTCAATTAACAGGCGGTCGTATAGTTATATTACGGACTGTAGTTATTGTTATCTTTCCAGAATCGAGCTACACTTGTCCGCGCCAAAGCTAATGAGTACTGGCAAGCGAAGCCGACAAAAAGACCAATACGAAACAAAACGTTAATACTCTGATTATCCAGCCATTCTGCTCAAACATTATTACAAAACAGCCCAAGCGCGGCAACCCTGCGGCAACAAGCAAACCTACATTGCAGGATGTCAACTGAGGGACACGACCATACAGGAGTTATAATTTTCTGATCGTTGCAGTTAAATGTTATCTATTTGCAATAAATTGATGTCTGGTAAATGATCTAATGACTGATGGCTTGCACAAGATACTCTTATTATAGTCTTTACATTGCCAAACGTTTCCATAAACAATATTGTAATTGATTTACTTACCACCAAGTTGTTTGACGTTAACATTAAATCAACGGTAAATAAATGACCACATCGAACAGTTTGCATGGATTGACATGTAGATGTCGCTAATAACTTGTATATGGGTTGCATACCTTTTGCGTTTTCACTTCCGGCGACTAATGTACAACTCGTCTAATGATAATAGCGCTCTATGCGGATAGTTATGCAAACTTAACATTCTTTTACCGTTGCTCAGTTAATAAATTTTGATATTTTTTATGATTTTTGGGATATTTTCTAAAATTCACATACTCTAACAATGAGATAATGCGGTACAAAAATAATCTGACTACCAGGTACAGATACATAAATCGGGAACAATCGTCGGTTGGTTGAAATATCAGTGTAGCTCGTATTGGAATGATTTTCATTTGTTCAAAACAATACTTTCATCGTAACAATACTCAAGCATCGTAAATCAATTTATGTTGTACAGAGTTAATCGGAATCCGCTCAACATGCTTAAAGCGTATTTCTGAAACAGGTGGTATTAGTAATTCAGAGAAAAGGAAGATCCCGGTCTATAAAGTTTCTTTCAATACAGAAAACATGTTAAGCTAACTTACGAAAAGTCTGCAGCATATAATATATGATAAACTTACGGTGCGTTAACATGGTTTGATTTCAATTTATATTATATTTATATTAGTTCAATACGAGACTGATTGAAAACAGCTATTGAGTATTACAACGCAATTTTGATACAAGATCATTTCAAATGTTCCCGCAATAGGTTAACTTTTCAAAGCAAAGCGAAAAAAATATTCACCCACCCCCAGCACACAGTTGCAAACCTTGGTTGGCTACTTTTCTTCCACCACGCGCAAAAAGAGCAACAAAGAGTGCATCCTCGAACATTGTATCGAACGAGTGGTAACTTTTTCATTTTTAACGCGCTTAACCTTATTATTGGCCGCTTCGTGCTTCATTAAAGCAAGTGTTTTGTACAAGTGATTGAAGCAGCGAATGAGAGAGAGTCAAGAGGGAGAGCGCTTGTCAAAGGGAGTTTATTGATCCATAAAAATAATTGATACCTTCGCTGCTTAGGGCTGAGAAGCACATCGAACGAACAAATCGTAATTCAATCGAGTGAACCTGTATATTTCCCACTCTCTCACTTTATCTCTCTTTTTCTCTCATTCTAAGAAAAACATAATAATAGCTATCTTACGGAAAAAAAAACATTGTGTTAACTTTAATCTAAAGTCGATCTTGAAGCCCACTCCGGCTTCCGTGAGCCACCGGGCGTCTCCATTGCGAAAGTGATTCGCGATTTTCCCAATCCTGCCGCTGCCCGAGCATCCTAGTATTTTGCATACTTGGCTCTCCTCGCTGGTGCTTCTACTGCTGCTTCTGCAGTAAGAATCGCAAAGCAGTAAATTTTAATAAAACAGCAAGCTGATAAAAGAAACAAAAACAACTTCCCAAATACATAATCAAGTTTTCTAATGTGCGTTTCGTTCCACGCTCCCCGTCCTTGTCCCGTTTCCCATCGGCCGTCGCCAAATCGGACACTACGGGGATGGGAAGACTTTTTCCGATTTTTGTCATTGCCGAAACACCAAAACCATGACGGTGGGTCGTTCGAACACGAACGAGGGAGTGTACGAGCTTCGGCAACAAAAGAAAAAAAGGCTCGTTCAGGCTGCTGCAGCTGTACTGGTGTCAGCGCCAGAAGTGGATCAATAATACGAAAGTTTAGACGAAAAGTGTGTGTGTGTGTGTGTTTTTTTTTCTTTTCGTTGATTCTCATTTGCCTCTTTTCTTTGTCCTCGCTCCACGTACGATGTTAGCGTGCGGGTGTGTTAGTGTGAAACGGTGCTTGCGCTACCGTTGCTAACTGCAAAAGTGCTGCCACACGAATGAGTTTTCCGCCCCCTACCCCCTCCCACCCCGTTCGGTGGAACGCGTGCGTACTAGTGCGCGTGCGCTCTCTTCCCATTTTCCATCCCCAAAAAAGGGCAAACGGGCTAGGGAAGGACTTTCACCATCCCCGCTGGGGATAATGGTCATATGCTGGCGTTGGTATGAGTCTGTATGTGTGTGTTCGTGTTAAGCCGACGGAAAGTTGCGCAACCGACCGTACCGACTGCTGTTTCTCCCCACGAATCACCCCTCTTGTCGTCTCCCCCGGATGGAGCGGCAAAGCTGACTCAGAGCAGCACGTGCCACGTCGGTGTTGGTGTCGTCGTTCCCGTAGAGCTTTTTTATGTAATCGATCGAACCGCTCCACATCGCTCCCACACGCACACACACACACACAACCTAAGGGAGCCATAATCGCAGGGGTCGCTGCGGCAGGTGCGGCGATGTCTTATGTAAAACGTGCGCCCTCGTACTCCCGCACAGGCGCCTGACCTCACCCGCCTGGTGACCTACTTTCCTGCGAGGACCGCAGTGAGTGACACCACTACACCGGCGCTGGGCAGGAAAATGTGACAACGAATTCGGTTCGTTAACCAGCAGCCGCTGGTCGTTCGCTGCAACAAACACACCCTTTCCGATCGGGCTGGTGTGGAGAAAGGGGAGGGAGAAGGAGGTGGGATGGAGCGGGACGAAGGACATCCCGGCGGAGGAGCCAAGCCCCATCAAGCATTCTTCGGCGCTGCTCGTACGCCGCTCGATGCCAATTACTTTAGTGTTCGTCCTTTTCGGTCGGCATTGCACGTTCGTCCTATTTGTCCTTCTGCCGTGCCTTCTGCCGGGGGATGTCCGGCAAAACTGTAGCGTCACTTCTCGCACGCTCGGCGCACGGTGTGCAATGGGTGAGTGGGTGGGTGGCGAGGAAGAAAGAAACATAATAAGGGCACCACACAACTGTCACAACTGTGACTTCTGTGCCCGTTCTGTCCCGATTTGCAATTGATTTCATTTCGTTCTAGTTCCACACGTCCGTACAAACACACTCACATAACTAGGAATATTATGTGGCACAGCCGGACGAGACGTGTGATAAATTGTAGCCTCTCGTGCGACCACGCTGCGCTGCATTTTGCATCCGCGGGCATTTATTTCACCGATGAAATTATGGCCGATTCCAATTGTGCCACGAAAGCGGCACAATCGATCGGTTTTTCGGTTTGGTTCGGGTGTCGCACCCGGCTGTGTGCGCAATTCGTAGCACTAGCGTGTGTGTGTGTTCGTGTATCTGGCACGTGTTTTGCGACCTGGTTTGCACGTCCGGCCATCCATCGGACGGTTATCGGGCGAGAGTTTGGCACCGGAGCGCTCCACCACCGGTGTCACAATAGATTATCTGTCGCGGCCGGTTCTGTGCCAAACCATTCTTCTATTGAATTGATTGGGCCGTGATCAAAACGGTTTAGAGTGCGTTTTTTGCTGCTATAACACAGAGTTGGTGTTTTTGTTGTTGATATATGGGTATTTTTCTCCTGCTCGCTTTGTTCCGCGTTTGCCATACATCTCCTTGTTTTGCTTTTGATGTTCGAAATGTTTGAAAACTATATTGACAAAGGAACACATTCGTTTTCATTGTTTTTTCCATAACATTTTTTTCCAGCAGATATTATTGTTACTACTGATCAATAATTTTCAGCTTTCAAATTGGCGGACGAATTGTTATTACAAATTTATTTCGATTTTAAAAGCTCTAGAAAACTTCATAGTTACAGTACTCCTCAAGGGATGGCGTCACTCGACTAAGCATATAGCGTTCCATTTTGCCGTCAAACGAATTTCTTATGATAAACATATAACAATAAATCTCTTATCTGAATTTTGGATGCAAGAAAGAACACTTCATAAATAAGTCATTAGTAAAAACCTAGAAATGGATATGTTTAGTTTTAAACACACTATAAATTGAACTCGATATGTTTTAATCATGTTTTCGTAATTTGAAGAAACATATGATCTTTTTAGTTTATTAACTAAAAAGGAGGATAATTTGCTTTATTTTGCACCTATTAGCTCGTTAATCTAGTAGGCGCTCAGCACTATAAGATCAGGGTTCTGTACTTTACCTATTTGTACCTTCATTCGTTGTTTTGACCACCAGTTTTCAACCTTTTATAAAGTTGCCAATTTAAGACATTTTTAAAATCTGTCAATGATGTTGAATTTGTACACTCAAACATTCAAAATATATGTATTGATTATTTTTCCTTTATTGATTATTCAAGCAATGAATGGGGAATGAATGGAGAAGCAATGAAGTGGTTTTTTCACCATTCTAAATATCAACACCATTTTAAATTGTTGTTAAAAAAGGAAAGTACGTTCGTTCTCACCACGATACCGTGCACATATACTGATTTTTAATATTTTTTAAATGTTTTACTGGGCTTAGCTATATAAACAATATAAACAATATAAACAAGTCAAAACAAATTAAATGTAAAATTGAATTGTCGCGAAACATATTTATAACTGTTTTTTTTTTAATGTCATAGTTACTATGAGCATTCATAACAAATTCATTCATAACAAAGATTTTTATTTATGTGATTTCCGTAATTTGAGGTTATAATAATGTCAGTTTATGAAGTTTATTCCACTTAAGCACGTCAGACACAAACGTGACGTTCTTTTTTGCAGGAATTCTAACAAGTAACTGATATAAAAAGAGCTTAAGGGGTTCATTTTGCCAGCGAAAATGATTGGCACCGTCAATCCATCGTGGACCCCACAAACATTACAGATATTAATCACGTTGTGCTCAACCAAACCCATATCCGAAATACCTGTCTTGTAAGCATTAGTTAACATGCGCCTTCGTCGTTTCCCGTTTTTCCACATTATTTAAAACTGCTAAAACCCAAAGCAAGCAGAGGATACAACAACAAAAAAACGAAACTTCGATACCGAACCGACCAACTACGTGACATACTCGCAATAATGTACCCCGGGTGCGAACATGTTCCAACCGTTTCGCACCTCGGAAGCTCTTAACACGGAACCACGGCACAGAAAACCACTTTCGAGCGGTCCGCCTTCATGTCCGCCTTCACGTTCGCCTCCCGGCCAGGTGTCTTGCCACGGGGCCTTGTTGTCCTGTAGCTGCATCCTCGTCCTCGAGCACGTTCCGGTACGCAGCGCACCGTGATCCCCACCATCAGCATCGTCATCACCATCACCATCATCATCATCATTAACGCCATTGACATCTTCTGCCGGGCGTATAAACCGACGGTATCTTCAAGCAGCACCGTTAGCGTGCGCTAATTAACCGAAAAGGACCCTCGGCGGGTGGTGATGTCGCCACGTGAGTGTGAGCTTTTTTAATGACTTTCGTACTTCCGAAACGGCGGCGCCCGGGCCCGGCCGAGCGACACACCGATCGTGGAGCGTGGCCGATGTGCTGATTAAAAACTAACTCAAATATTGGACGAGCATGAACAAGTTTGCTCAGCTACGAAAATACCCCACCCACTGGGCGGCGGTGCACCGGCCACGATGCTGCTAATGATAGCTGACTTTTCAATTTCGCCAAGATTTAATTCTCGCCGATCCGCGGGATGCGGGATGCGTGAGCCACCTCGGTTCACTCCCCATTCCTGCAAGAAGGGAACAATCGGACCGTGAAATTAAACACCCAACCTGCGCCCAACGCCTCCCAACGTGATTCGGTGGTGTGCAGCGCGATTTACGACCAAAAATACACAATGAAAGATACAATGTGAAGGGTTGTGGCCTTAAAAGTTCCGAAAGGCTGTTCCGAAAGCCGACGCTTCCGGGCAACACAAACGACTTTGCCGCAGCATAGACGCGAAACTTTACTATCATTTCCGGTTGCGTTGTAGCGTTTGGAATTGTGTTATAATTTGCACTACGATATAGCTCCAGCCTGTATTTGTAATATAGAGTGTGATTAGTGCCTCAAGTCGCTATATTTTTAATATATAATGCAATGAAATTGACTTGATTGATTTTCTTTAACATTTTGTTAGGGTTTTGTTAGCAGAATGTGCTCCTTTTGTGTACAATTTGCCATTATATTGTTATTATTATGAGCGCCCCCGTTTCTACATGTTAACTTTGTAGAGCCATCGTAGCCTCCGCTTTACACACAAAGGTAAAAAAAACCTTTGACAACTAGCCCTCCATCGAGCGTTGCTCCAGAATTGAGGCCACACTGACAAGTGGAGCAGGGCAGGGCTGGGCACACGGGCAGAACAGCATAACCATGGGCCATGCTCCATCATAATATGCTACGCGGCTGCGCACCGCACAACAGCGTCGCTTCCGGTTGCTGCCGCTGCAGAGCTCCGTACACACAGGGATTTGAATGGCAGCGAAGCAAGCCCTAAGCCTCCATCGCGCGGGTCTACCCGCGACGAACACGGCCGCAGGATGGCGCTGCTCCGGAAGGAACAAGGTATTTATTCGCGCACCGTCTGTCTGCTCACCGGCGTGTGCAAAATGTATCCTCCTGTTTTGCAGTCTTTCGACAAGGGAAACAAATAGAGGGAAAAACACACACAGACACACACACACACACACACACTCCGAACAGGAGTGTTTGCCGGAGTAACGCGGCTTAGCAGTAAACGAACTGCGAACAGGGGAACAGGGGAGTGCGTTAAATCGCGGACCGCTTGGGCCGAACAGAGGCTTACAAACTGCTTTACAAAACGGATAGGAACGCAGGCGAAGGAAGCGTTTCTCGTCCTCGTCGAATGCTGCCAGCCACGATGTCGATTTGTAAGGTTTCTTTGAGAGAACGGAAAAAACTCCCATTCGAATGCAACGCCGTGATTCGTGAAACGGATCAAAGAAAGCGCCACGGGCATTCGGTATGAGCGAACTAAAGGCGAACAAACACGCTCCCGCTGCGTACGTTCTCCGTGCGATACATCGCGATAGGTGTTTCTTGTACTTAATCTTCCCTCCGATAGCTCCGTGTGGCGATATTTGTAGTCATCTGAAATCCCAACAAAATAAAAAAGCGATAATATAGCGAAAAACATGCAATAACATTCCATCACATCATGCATATGCCCTGGCCGGAAATGTCTTCTGGCTTACATTAACACACACACACGCGCGCGAGTACACGCGCTTTTCTAAAGGATTCCTGTACCCAAGTGTTTCGTAGTGTTTGCCGAAAGCATTACGATGTTTGCAATCCGGCCGGCAGCAGTGAGGCGCGCTTCTTCCCTCGGCTACACGAGCGACATCCTTGCTCCCCATGGTACACGCTACAAAGACGATTCCCTGCCGGCAGGTGCTATTGATTTTTCCGTTTCGTCTGTGGCTAAATTCGCTTTCGCCCGCTTCTTACATTTTCTTGCCGCGAGCAGTTCGATTACTTTTTTGCCTTTCCCCCCATCGATGGCGACGGATCTTGCTACCTAGGCAGGCATCGGGACACGCAATTGCCCACCCTGCACCATCCAATCAACTCAAGTCGATCGGCCCGGGTGCTATCGAGTGCAAACGCTTGTGACGGTGCACCTTCCCCCCCGGGGGAGGACACGACTTTGCGGATGGCGAAACATTGTGCATTTCAGGAGACTGACAGGGACAGGAGCTACCATGCGCCTCCATGGGTGAGGGGTCGTGTGACGTGTCTTTTTAAAATGTAGCACTTCAAATGGAGCACTTTTGCTCTAAAATACAGTTTCCACACGCGTTTGTATATGAATGGTGTTTCAATATGTAAGAGATTGGCTGAAACTGACAAACCTGCCTACAATGTGTCTTACTTGAAATCATATTAGGAAACACAGACAAGAGAATAGTGATTATTTGATATATTTTGAAGATTTTCAAAGCTTAATCGTAATAGTAGTCAGGATCTAGTAGGCTTTACTTTATTTATTAGTTTAAGGTTATATAGTATATCTGCTTAGAAAAGGAAAGCCCAATGATGGTCTTTTTAATGGAAGAATTGCAATAAAATTACAAAAATGTCAAAAATATGTCTCGCTTACTGTCATACTTTTACATTTTATTTATTTTTTATTATTTTTTTTAGATTTCATCAGTTAATGTATCTGAACTGTAGCTTAAATTCTTAAATATAAAAGCCAATCAGTTTTCTTAATAGAGTATAGTTTGCAAACTATTCTTTTAAATTAAAACGTGAACTAAACACTTAATTTATAACACTTATTTATATTTAACACTATAACTAACGAGTGGGAATTTTAACGTGTTTTCGGATTACATTCGTGAATATCGTTCATGTTTTATAAAATCAGCACCCTGTTCCAGAAAACATTTTATATTTTACAATATTCTATGTTTGACAATAACAACTTCTTTGATTTATGAATCCTTTCAGAAGTTATACATCTTTTGCTCCAAATCTGGAACCTAATTTTTGCTTTTATATATAGGTTTTGTCGGTTTCGTTAAGTCCTGTTCGAGAATGAGTAGGAAGAATATTGACCTAAAAATACATACTAAAAGTCGAAAAGTTTCTCGGCAGAAAAACATTAAAATTATTTCAAAATCATCAAAGAAGACAAATAATCTGCTAAATGTAATTTAATCGATAGAATGAAAGGGTTAGACATAGCACAAAATTCGATAGAGTTAAGACATTACCATAATATTTAAAATGTTGTTGTTATTTGTTATTTTACGCAAAACTGACTAAATTCAGTTCATGTTCAAATTCAAACATGAATGCATCGCTTGAATATGGCGTGCAGATTTTGCTAAGCTCCGTCCCATGCTAGCAGATGGGAATCACATGGATGATGATCATAATAATCGCCAAGGTAATTTTAATCCGTTCAGACGTGTAACTTTCGTAAGCTATAAAGCAGGAAGATGACCAATAGCATCATGGACTATCAACTTATTCATTTATATTATTTGTTTGCTATTTTTATTGATTTTAATAAAGAAAATTGATAAAAAATTGCTATACAGTGAAAATGATTATGATTTTATCTCATTCAAACCTGGAAAAATGAAACTATTCGATACCTTCGTCTATTTTTAAGTTTGTTCCTATGTTAACAACTAAATTACGGTTGGCACCCAGGTTAATCCAGTAAAATCAAATACTGGTTAAACATTAAATGTAGTTGTAATGAAACCTTTATATAACTTTTATGCAGCTAGAATGGCTAGAATGAATGTGAGTCTTCCTCTTCTTCCTTAGCACAACAAACACAACTATGCGGTCTGCCTTTTCTGGCTTTCTTTGGCTTAGTTAGTACCTTAGTTTGGCTTAGTTAGTTTGTATAGTCATTCCTGCGTACGGGGGACGGTCCGGTTGAGAATTAATGCCCCTTTTCAAATAACTTAGCATGTTAAAATGTGATAAATAACATGTTTACAGTTCGATTTGTGTTAAAGCCTAAACATAAACTCTTGAGCTAAAAACTTTGTCTACCAGAATCACAAACACCCCAGCGCTAGGCGAGGTTTTTGATCCACAGGTCTAGCAAATATAGATTGTGACATATGCATAATATTTAACTTCTATAATAACCGTTAATCGTCTTATGCTATAATGTTACCATCTGAAGATCATTCCACCGGTCGCATGGAATATGAGACATATTTATTACATAACCACATCTAGATTTTGACTCGTTTTTAAAAGGCTTGAAGGCTTGATTCGCTTGAAGTACATACCTGGCTATGTCATATAAAGTCCGGTGCTACGTCACAATTCGTATTGCTTGCTACGTGGACACATTTCAATGACTAAAAGATAGATAGAAAGAAATTACTATATCACATTCCGTACCTATTTCGTCTAAATAGCGCTGAAGCACAGTTGACCTAATCTTTCGGACATTTCAAAGCGTAATAAGACACAACATTGGCTAGCCAACGATTAGACAAATAGTTCCCCTTCCAAGAACAAAACCCGATAGCGTTTGGAGTGACTTTCCCGGAAAACCATTCCCCGCTTATGGCATTCCCCGCAGAAACTGCATCTCACAGCAAATGGTCTCTGAATAAAAAGCAACAAACCCCCGGTTCGGCTTGAGGGTGGTGTTATGAAAACTAAAAACTTCAACCCATCGTGACCGTACGGTTGGCCTCACCTTTGCTGACCTTCCCGCTGCAAACCGTCGCTCCGGCGCGTTCTCCGGACGCGGGTGAAATATAATCATCAGATAATTAATGCTTGTGACGCGGTCGCCTTTAAAGAATGCTTGTGTAACGCTCGCAATTAGCACCGCAGCACCGCAGTTGCATGTGTAGAGGTGGTGGTGGTGAGCACGCCACGCCGGGTGCTTTTTACCCGCGGTTCCACCACACGATGACACGGTGGCATCAGCACTTGATTCATACGAGCCGGCGATCTTCATCTTACCCCGGTCCGAGCGCATGGACAGCGAGAAGCGCGAGGCAACCGAAGGCAGCTAAATAAAACAAGCTCGCAGCCACACCACCCATAGGTGTAACGTGCTGCCGCTGCCGCTGTGAGTGCTTCTTCACGAGTCAGCACTAATTAGCGGTCGTGCTAGTCCTGCCCAGCGCACCACCCATCTTGGGCGGGCTACACGGGCTGCGCTCGCATTATGCAACGTTTTATTACGGCCACCGGTGAGATGGTCCAAATCGAAATGCATCTCGAGTATTTATTATTATTGCAAAACGTGGGGGGAAAACGAAAAACAAACCACAGCGACGCTGGCACGGCGATGATATTTATGGAAAAACGTTCCCGTGCCGCGCTAGCTGGGTGAGTGCATCGTTTTGCATTCAATTTATTTTTACCACCCACCACCCTGGCCGCTGGACGCGAAACGCGCGGAAAACGTTTCTAACATTTCTGGCACGTTTTGCGGGCGAACGTAAACAATCGTGCCGGGCCAACGCAAAAAAAACGGGATGCACACGTTCACACCCCGAAAAACAGGACACTTCCGTCAACAACCAGCGACGGCCGCGACACCACGGAGACCACATTGTGTACGCGCATCTCCAGCGACTCTCGTCATCGGGGTCGATGCGTTTCCGACGTCAGCAAAGCCGGGTGCATTCCTGTGCGGTGCATCGATTGCACCGAACGCGAGTGCCTTCCTCGCGGATGTAGATGCTGCGGCGCTCGGTGGGGTTTTGCCGCCTGCTCGCGAGCTCGTAAACAGAAGGGGCGGCAGGAATGCATTTCGCACGAATAGATACCCATACACTCACACACGGTGGTGCGAACTGGGAATGGCAAGCGAGCGATCGTGATCGGGAGATTGCGTTGCATCATCGTTTGAGGTTTGGTGTTTTGAACCGGGTTCTGTAAACAACTGGGAGTCATCGTTTTTTTATTATATAATAATTCTGAGCTCACACATGATGATACTGATGAAGGAAAAGTACAGAAAGTAAGGGTCTTTGAAAACAATCAAGGGGATTTGGACGAGTTTTGGTGTCCTAAAGGAACGAACAAAATAATCTATTAAATCAAGGTTTAACAATGTGTGAAGAGAATAACAAAACCCAGAATGATATTGAGACACGCACACGAGTAACATATACTACAACCTTTAATTGAATTCATAAAGAATATATAATACCCTTAATTCAATCTAGTAGTCTAATACTAGACTTTCACATAATAGATTCAAGGAACAGTTTCCAATGCTACTAATTTTGTTTGCAGTTTGAGTATTTTGTTTAAAGTCCTCCATCTCGTTACAATGATATTACAATGCAATTTCTTACTCTGCCAGGTCCATTTTAAAAAGCACTTAAAAACTATGTAAAAAAAAATTACATAAACTATGTAAAAATACATAAATGAGTAAGCATTTTTCCATACCGCTTTACATCTAGTATCTAAGTGTTTGTTTCATTTATTTTGGACTTGAAGCTATCGGATACTTTATCTATGTTCTTTGAAAGAGTAACGAATTAAAAAAATATATATTTCCTACACCTGCTTCCTGTTTTTCTTGGAGATATCTATCCATCAAAAGAGCCTCGTCAAAGTTATCAAATGCAAATTCACCCCACCTCTGCAATAAAAGTATATGTGCTATGAAGATTGTATAGGTTTATACTTTGCCCATACTAAATAGTTTTGATTCAACCTCAAAAGCATCGATATGATATCATAAAGCTTTTCAAAAGTATAGTGCTATGGAAACATAATTAACTCAATGGCAGCATGCGGACTAAACCATATAAGTTGTTTTTGTACATTTTTTGAGGATCCAATAATCCTTATGTTTTTGTAACTGAAGTATCCAATGTCGAATTATGCCTCTTATAACATAGATTTTTCGGATATTTTATATTATTATTTTATTTTTATACTTTAATATCTTTAAATCTATTGGCATTTTTATCTTGTTATCTTGTTTGTATTTTTATATTTGTTTTATCATTATAACTCTAGCTCTAGATGAATAATTTAACTTTGTTTAGTTAAGTGAATCAGACATTGCAGACGTTTATGATTGATCTGCGTCCAGTGATAGAAATCCTCACGAGACAACTGATCCATTGTTTTTTTTTTAGATGGAATTTAAATAAGGTAAATTTAAATACATGTTAAGCTTTTCTTGGAATTATTATTCTCGGGCATTTCCGCCGTCTTACGGTTTACTAGACTCATTTACCTGCCAAATAGGTGAAGACAACATTTTTCATGGGATTTTTTTATAATAAAAATGTTACTGTTTTATTTGTCTTAGCATATATACAAGTTTACATTAAAAGTTATCTTGAAACTAATACGTTCT
>KB673090.1:1804665-1828171 GCA_000349145.1 Anopheles dirus
GAATTCATAAAGAATATATAATACCCTTAATTCAATCTAGTAGTCTAATGCTAGACTTTCACATAATAGATTCAAGGAATAGTTTCCAATGCTACTAATTTTGTTTGCAGTTTGAGTATTTTGTTTAAAGTCCTCCATCTCGTTACAATTATATTACAATGCAATTTCTTACTCTGCCAGGTCCATTTTAAAAAGCACTTAAAAACTATGTAAAAAAAAAATATATAAACTATGTAAAAATACATAAATGAGTAAGCATTTTTCCATACCGCTTTACATCTAGTATCTAAGTGTTTGTTTCATTTATTTTGGACTTTAAGCTTTCGGATACTTTATCTATGTTCTTTGAAGGATTACCGATTTAAAAAAATATATATTTCCTACACCTGCTTCCTGTTTTTCTTGGAGATATCTATCCATCAAAAGAGCCTCGTCAAAGTTATCAAATGAAAATTCGCCCCACCTCTGCAATAAAAGTATATGTGCTATGAAGATTGTATAGGTTTATACTTTGCCCATACTAAATAGTTTTGATTCAACCTCAAAAGCATAGATATGATATCATAAAGCTTTTCAAAAGTATAGTGCTATGAAAACATAATTAACTCAATGGCAGCATGCGGACTAAACCATATAAGTTATTTTTGCACATTTTTTGAGGATCCAATAATCCTTATGTTTTTGTAACTAAAGTATCCAATGTCGAATTATGCCTCTTATAACATTGATTTTTCGGATATTTTATATTATTATTTTATTTTTATACTTTAATATCTTTAAATCTATTGGCATTTTTATCTTGTTATCTTGTTTGTATTTTTATATTTGTTTTATCATTATAACTCTAGCTCTAGATGAATAATTTAACTTTGTTTAGTTAAGTGAATCAGAAATTGCAGACGTTTATGATTGATCTGTGTCCAGTGATAGAAGTCCTTACGAGACAACTGATCCATTGTTTTTTTTTTAGATGGAATTTAAATAAGGTAAATTTAAATACATGTTAAGCTTTTCTTGGAATTATTACTCTCGGGCATTTCCACCGTCTTACGGTTTACTAGACTCATTTACCTGCCAAATAGGTGAAGAAAACATTTTTCATGGGATTTTTTTATAATACCCAAAATGTTACTGTTTTATTTGTCTTAGCATATATAAAAGTTTACATTAAAAGCTAACTTAAAACTAATACGATCTAGTCTATCTCTAAACTTTCCCTGTTTAATGTTATTCTTGGATCGTTACTTATCAAATCTATATAGTTAGCGAAATATTTCATTATAACTGCTTTATAGGGTTCCCTATAAAGTATTGAGGAAATCGTCTAGTTTTAATTCGTTACTCCCTATTTTAACTTTTAATAGCTCTCTAAATTGATTCCACTGCTTTTTAATATTAGTGCATTTTGCAAATATGGAATGGGATGAGAAAAATGTACAACAAACAACTGGAACGAAAGCAACTGAAATTGTAAATCTGTCAAAAGACTTTTATGCGTCATAAATGATCATATAATCATAAAAAGTCTGCTCGAATAAATTAAAGAACTTGAAATTATAAGAAAAAATATTGATACTTATTTTTTAACTGCTAATAATTAGCAATTGACCTAGTGAGATAATTTTTCGACCCCAGCACATGAAAACACATATCAAAATTCATACGAGCACTTGAACGTGGACAAGGCGCATCCCCACGAGTGTGTTCAACGAAGTTTCACTCTCAGTCAAACCACTCTCTAAATAGCCACGTCTTCATTATTGAACGCTACGCTCCAACCAACGAACCAAACCCGCTCCTATTACACACACACACGGCGTGATTCTGCTCCACATCTCAATGGATGGCAACGAGTGCTTCGCGTTTCACCACGTACCCAGCTGCCCCGCCTCAGCCGATGAGAGTTAAGAACAATTTAAGCTTAATAGGCAACAAGTCCCCCAAGGTCCCCGTCAATCGCAACCAACCAGCCGCAATCGCGGCAACCGTTCGATCTCGGGTCGTTCGAGAGAGTACGGACGCATCTTTTACCGATCACCAGCCGGGGCCGGGAGGGATCAAATTCCGATACGCAATCGGGCCGTGCAGGCGGAACCCGCGCGCAGCGGAATGTGGTATGCGACCCTCGGGGACGGGGGTGATGGTATGTGTTAGAGATTGCTTCTGGCGATGAATGCTGCCGCTGGTGCGATGGTTCGCCCCGGCACGAACTATGAGGGGCCATGTGTTAAAGGTCACGTAAAGACGGTCGTAAGTTTGAATAGCTACGCTGCACACGCGCATCCCCGACCATGGTGCAGCTCGAGCGCGTTCGATTTTATGCGATGGATTGCGGCAATAGTGATATCATAAGCGGCTGGCTCCAAATGAGAACCATCGTGAACGTGTCCGTCATTATTGATCAATTAGGCTGAATATTGTTTTACAACCTTTTACTAACTTCACCATCAGCTCATGACTTGGATGCTCATCTTACCTACTGTTGAGGGTAAGTTCCAGTCCCCATGCCGTCCCATTCTGAATCGCATTACTATAACAACCACGAAACGATACCACGAAATCCTCCACCACGAACTCCTCCACCAGGCTAAGGCATTCCCATCGGAGAGCGATTCGTTGTTTCCGTTTTTCATCATTCACTGAATCATGCCTCAGTGCCGACGCTGCATCCTCTAAGCTCCCTCACCGTGCTGATAAATTTCACAATCACGAAAGGTCAACGAACCGGATAATATTTCGCGCACACGGCTCGCGTACGCGTTTCAGTCGTTTTCCGAGCCCCGCTCACACTGTCCCACTCTCTCCGCACCTTTCCGGCCCATGCGTTGAAGCGTGCGCAGCAGTATGTCTTATTGTAATTGTTGTTCCGTACTTCGGGCCGGTACGCAAAACGGTTCGTATCCATCCTGCTCTCGCCGTCGGCCGTCCTTGGGCGGGATCGTCCTCCGGTCCTCCGGTATCGCAAACTCGTCGAGCTACTCGCGTACAGTAACTTATCTAAAATTAAACCCTACTGCGAGGCATTATGAGCCGCGCGCAAATATTCTTATCTATTCTAACGAACAACTAATGAGCGTCCCCTGCTGCCTTTCGCCCGTTCGGGGTCCGCTTACCATTCTCGGGCGGGCACAGTCCAAACAGAGCGGTTTACAGAGCGGCGGCTGCTGGCGATCGTAGGACGGACGATTTGTATACTACAGTGCCAGCCATGGTTGTGGCAGATTTTTAGACGTTGTTTTGAACAAATCTTTACTTTGAATATTCGTATTGCTTGCAGTTTATCACACTTTTTTTTAATTTTATTTCTTTTATTTTCAAACCATGCACTGTGGTTTGAATTCTGTTGCTTGAAAATATTATTATATCTTCACTTGAACACTTGACAAATGAACTGACTTGTGACAAATAAAAAAAAAACAAAAAAATAATAATTACATAACTTTCAATTTGTACGATATGTCTTCTAAAAAGGTCTATATTTTAAGAAATGTCAAGTGTATTACAAGCATACATATCACATTCAGTTCCTCTTTTTCTATTGCTGTTCTCGTTTTTCTTTTCCTCTTCTTTTCGTTTCATGATCATGTCACTTTAGACAAATTACTTACTTAACAATGAAATAATATTTTTGAAGGTGATAAATATTAATTAAAAAAACACGATGCACTTGAGAACAAAAATGCGACTGAGGGGGCTATGCCTCACTATAGTTATATACACTATAGGCAACATAGAAGTGATACACGTATTCTGTATTATGTTTTCTGTCACAGCGTGTCAAACACATGAGTATGTTTGACAGACGGATGACAGATTGACTTGTTTATTATTTAATCGTAATAAATACAGCCAGTTTTCAGTTCTGCTTTCAAGAAAATTGCGATGGATTCAAATGGAGAACAAATAAAGATCTTGCATCTTCAAGGATTAGCAAATATTGAGACAAAAAGGAAGCTGCCACATCTGCATTTAAGCAGATTATTCATCGCACGACCATCAAGCGATACTGGGAGACTGGCACGGTTATTCTTAAGAAGAAACCTGGTAAAAACGGAGTGTCTGGAATAGTAGTGAAGGAACGTTTGGTGAAGATTTGGGATTCGGGAATTGCCGAATGAAGTTGTGCGAGCGGCTTGCAATGACTTCCTAAGGCGTCTTCGGGCTGCTATCAATTGCAAGGGAGAAAGATTTGAACTCAACAAAGTGCAATGTAATTTTACCACTTTGATGAAATCGGTTCCGAACAGAATTTTAAACTGATTTGAATTTTATGACACAAACAAAGTGCATCACTTTTTCGTTGCCACCCTGTATATATAAATATTCGTGTATTTTACGCATTACAGAAAATTGTTGTGTTTTGATTTTGTAGTATTCACTGATAGATCATAGATCTTATAGGGATAAGATCTTTGCTTCTCATTTCAAGCCTAGAACCTACTGAAATCTTGAGAGGTTAAACCTTACCGAAATAATATTTACCTTGAATCGCTACTATACACATTCGAAGTCTGAAGTTTTCCTGTAGTTATCCTTTCAGAACAACATAACCTCGCACTTGCATCAGTGTACAAACAATCTCCTACTTTGAAGCACATCATACCACACGAACTGCCTCTTCCGAGCGTTGACAAGCTCGGTGCTCATGCTTCTCTTAAATATTTCATAACTGAATTTTCAAATCTTCAATATTGTTCCATGCATTTGATCAGAAGATAATAACCAATATTAAAATCTACACAATAGAACAGTAAATAAGGCGTATCCATCTTTCTGTATCCCGGTAGTAGCTTGACATGCAATCTATCGTTTTATGTTGATGATAATATGATGACAGTAAATGTGGTGATGATGAGATGGTGAAATGACTATCACAGACCCTTTTACAGTGTTGACAATTTCTTTTCAAGAAGTCGTTCAGTTAAAATAAAAGATCTTCCAAAGCGGAAGATAGTTCTCACGGAGCAATAACCGAAACTATCTCGAAAGCAGTTGTAAACATTCGTTTGAAAACGCATGTACCACAGGGAATTTAAAACGCACAAATTCCAACAAACTCGCTGCGCGGTGCATGAATGAGTTGTTAGCCTCGGTGCGCATTTAAAGGGGGCGGACAAACAAACCAACCTCTCTAAGCAACGTGAGTCTGCGCGACGCAAACTGGCTTGCAGCAAAACAACACGGTCTTGGTCAGTCGAAACGAATCCATCCCCCCGGAGACCCGGACGTCGGGCCCGTCGCCGCCGCCACCTTCAAGCCGCATACGAACGATGGCCCCACACCGATAAGGGCGAACGGGAGGCGTATCTCGCGCGCTCGCATATGCGTGTGTGTGTGTGTGTGTGTGTGTGTATGGAGCATAGAAAGGGAAAGAACCACCATCTTCTCTCGCCCGACGCGATAACGATTGAAAAGTGGTGTGAAGAAGAAGGCACCAACTAAGTCAAGCGACCAGCGAGCGAGTCTCGAGCATCGAGCAATCGTGTTTAGTTTGACCTAATTTTGAAACCACCGCGTCGGAACGGGGTAGCTTAGTGGTTGGCGGAGAGAAGGCGGCTGCTTTTGCTCGCGACCCACCGTATCTCCCAACATTGCCACAAACACACACACACACAAACACGCAGAGACCCCTGCACGCAATCGAATGCTGTTTACGTTGCAAGCTTTGAGTTAATTTCATTCCCCCAGCGGTTTAGAAGAAGCATCTCACTGCGAAGAGAACGCAGATATACTTTGTAACAGTTTTTTTTTACTACCAAACGTTTTGTAAATGCGTTTTTTCACGAGCTTCAAAGCATGCTTTATTGTCTGCTAAAAATGTCACATGAAAAAAATTATAAATAAAGATGATAAATTTACCCTAAAATGGAACGTCACGAAAGCTTCTCCGATGGATAAGCCCTTGTTTGTGTGGACTGAACGAAATTGGAACATGCCTTTTTGACACTCACACACTAAAGCACCTGCTAATGGCAACTAATTGACCGACTGTGTGGTCCCCATCGTTCCCACCCCAATGTGTTCCCGCCACACGCACTATCTTTGAAGATGGCGTATCATCTTCAACGCTTCGTTTCGGGACGCGATAGGACGATGGGACGCAATGAACGAATAATTTAATTTTCGACACCACGGTGTTGTGGATAAATTCAATCAATTGTTTCTAACACACTTACGTGACGCTTTCATCTTATCTTTTTATTTCCCTCTCTTTTTCTTTCTCTTACATGACGACTGACGAGCGTGCACGTGGACCGGGCATGGAAATAATGAACATTCAATTATATGTTTTAGGAAAAATTAAAGTGTTTTTTCGTTCAATTTCTAACGCTTCCCGTTCGGCTTTCCTTCGGCGAGCAGAAAACGTTTTCCACTCGGCCCGTTAAACGTGTTTTATTATCATTTAGCGACGCGTGCTTCTGAAACAGTTCACCTCACTTTGTCGCCGATGTCACGTCGTTAACGACAAATTGTTCGTTCGTGTTCTCAAAAAACCACCCTTGTACAAAAACAAGGGTCCATCCCAACCCCACGCGGGAGGCGGTCGTCGGAGAGATCCGTTGCTCCCAGCGTAAAGACAGCTCTCAGTTCGGCGAATCGTGTCCGGAAAATATGATTTTATTTCCCACCCGCAACACGATTGCTGTAATGGTGAAAATTTTATTACTCCACCCTACAAGCCAAGGACGCTGGCAAGGCAAGGGCGGGACAGAATCCTTTCGCGAAACTTATCGTTTTCTTATTAATTCAACCCACTCGGAAGGGGACCTGATCTGAGGGAGATGGAGAGTCGCACTGGCGGCAAAGTAACGATATCTTGATCAAAATAGCAACCACACGCGCGAGCACCGCAGAAGGGACAAATGGCATTTTACGACCTGGTGCGCTCGGTAATAAACGCCCTCGACTTTGAAAGCTTGCTGGTGGGTGCGGCCCAACGAACGATCCCCCGGATGGCGAAGATGGCGCTCATCATCACCGTGCCCATCATCAACTGCTCGGTGGCTGCCACGATTCCAATTGCCATAAAATCGCCCCCATCGCCAAATGACACCCTTCCATTAAAGCATATTGGTGTTAATGGGTTTATCTAAATGCGATTCGCGAGAAAATTTGCCACGCGGTGTTGCACGCGCGCGCCGGATACAGCACGAGTGCGAGTTACATGACGGACGAGGAAGGCGTGCTTCATGATGCTCGGAAAATATGAATAGCATTTCGGTGGAACAAATGTCAACATTTACAAGACGACACAGTTTGTTCAGGTGCACGACAAACAACCTGTCGGCTCATGAATGGGGCTTACGGTGGGGGGCTACTTTTTTCATGCCGAGCGCGGGATCCGGGATCGTAAATTTGATTCACCTAAATAAATCTATCGACTGGCAACGTTGCTACTTTTCTCGTTAAATAGATCATGGTCGAGAACGCTCCCCGAGCAGCACGGCGCACTGTATCAAGCACCCATTCTGAGCACCTCGAAACAGAAGCCAACGGCATAATCTAGTTCGAGCCGAACGGGAAATGAGAATGGAAGAGACTTCATCCCCCTCAAGGGCGTCCAGTCGGGAGTGTTTTCCACCCAGCGGACCGAGGATGATGTGTCAGCATCACTGGCGCGAGAGTGATGGTGAAACTTTTGCTTCCAAACCAATCTCGGCCAGGAAGGCGCCACCGAGGAAGACAATAAATTTAAACGCCCGAAATTTGTTTAAATCAGTAATCGTAAAACCGTGGCCACCGAGCATCAAAAACAGGAATCTTCCTCTCGCTGCCAAACGGAAGCCGAGCCGACTCCAAGCGGGTGGACTGGCTGAGAGCAAGCATGGTAGGTACGCCGAGGTGGAACAAATGGAGACTACCCAGCGAATGTCCGAATTAATGTAGTGGACGGCAGTGGATGGCAGTGGCAATGGGAGGAATGAAATTCCATAGACAACTAGATGCACTAAACGCTTAGCTTTACAAACTAGCCGCCCATTTGGCGTGATGGTTTTGTTGTTGTGAAATGTTTATTTCATGCTGCGGCTTCAAAGCTGAAGCGCATGGCCAAGCCATCAACATTCGCAGTGATGTACCAGGAAGGAAAACGCGTCGTCAAGGTTTTTTTTTATTTTCATCCAGTGTTATGTTCCTATTTTTTATATAATTTGTCATGTCATTCGCTTGTATACTAAGCAAAGATATATTAGCATTTTCTTAGCTTAATTAGCTCTTTTTGTTTTGAGTCCTCCCTTTTTAAGTCCTTTTTTGTTTCAAGTCCTCCCTTGATTGAGTACACCGTGCTGATGTGATCTGTTTGCCAATCGTTCTCCAAGTCGTTGGGAGTCTGGTATCCTCATGGCTTGTCTTAGCCATTCGTATCCTTCCGGTCTTCGCCACCATCGGAATGTCAGATCCGGAATGTCAGATCCGAAGATCATACTTATCATTTTTTTCATCCATTTTTTTCATCCGTAAACTGATACACAAGACAATATGAAACAAACAAAACAAGACAAGATAAAACAAGATGAACATATGAGTTTAAAGAACGAGAAAAAAACGAGAAAGAGAGAGAGAAATAGAGACAAGTAAAAAAGAAACAGAACTCATAATACCTAAGCTGAGTAAAGCGTCATAACAGATACATTTCACAGGTTCAAATGTCACGGAAAAGTTGTAGGTTGATAACAGGATAACACATAATACATTAGGAACATTACTGTTCCATAGAAGTAACCCAGTTTAAAGTAGGTTTTGCGCCTTTTGTATTTTCTTCTTACCGATCTAGATCTCGACCTAGAATAGTCAGATAGATCGATAGAGATAGATCGAAACTCTTATGCAAAAAGCGTCACCTTCTTACTTATCACGTGTTTCCTGGTCCAGACTCATCATCATTTACCCATCTCAGTGTGCGTCTTACACGCCTCCTCGGCCCATGCCTACCGCCTAAAAAGACTTCACAGGGTCTGCCATTCGGTGCCATTCTACTGACATAAATAGCCCACCGCAGCGAGATGAGTTTAATGCGCTTGCACAACCCATATAATGCAAAAGCGTTGGACACTCGCAATGCATGCAACATACGAAACAGTACAAGACAGATGTGTGTTCAACAAGAAAGCATACATGACTAACATATTCAATATTAAAATATGATGGTCTGCAAATGGCAACGCCGCGAATATTGGCAGTGTGGCATCAATCAAATGTCACCGTTTATCTGTACTGCAGCTGATAGACTTGAGCCTGCCATTTCTGCTTCAGTTGGAATCCCACATCCTACGCGAAAGGCCACGAGCTACGCACCAGACGAAACCACCATCTGAATGTATTTAGTTTTATTATTATTATTATTATTATTAAAGGTCTATGAATACGGCTATTTTGTAGAAACAAATAAATTTATAACAATAATAATAATGCCTTTAAATAAATAACTAAACAAATAAAACATCTCAAACGTCTTTTGAATGTCAATTTACATCCTTTAAACTCTACTCGCTACACCACTGAACTCAGCTCCCAATGAAAGAGAGAAAAAATAGTAAAAAAAACACTGTCCGAACTTCGTTTTCCTCCCTGCTGCTCCCACCAGTAATTTTCTTCTCCCGTATCGTCCTCTTTCTTTTCCGCTTTCGAGGAAAGACTATCCTCCACGCCGCCACCATCATCACCACCAACCTGAATGACAAATGGCGTCCGTACGGCGTTGCTGGCCCGAAAAATAGGTCACGCGTAGATTTGACCCACTTTTGGCAGTACGTAGACCCAACGGCACGCAAGATTAGGGCGGCGCACACGAGAACGCACGAGATAGGGGAGCGGCTGCAGTGCAGCGGCTCAGCATAGGAGCCGGTCTACACGGTGGTGGTGAAAACAAGTCGCGAGCTTCAACACGCTGAAGCTTTATTTAGCCCCGTTTGTAAACGATCGGGCCCCGACGAGCTGACGACATATTTACATGCAAACAACGACTCCTTGAATTTGCTCGAACAATTGAGCTGTGAAAATTAGATTGTAAGCGTTAAGCCATCGTGGCGCTTTTGAAACCGTCCAGAAAGTACCGCTCACTGTTTTGATGCGCTCAAATGAAGTTCAAAAGATAGGCACCGAAAAGAGAGAGAGAGAGAGAGAGAGAAAAAAACATATTGGACTTTGCAGCACAACCACCACCTTTTCCCGATAGTGGCGTTACGTTCGCTAGCTAGCTGAAAATTAAACAGCGAACACGAAACCAGCTCCAATCGCGCTTATCATATCCGTAAACGAAATGCAGCTCATGGTCGCTACCCCTTCACGTTCAGAGGGTTTGGAAAGAAAGCTTCACCCAAACCCACCAGCTGAATCGTAGTAGCCACAGCCACGGTCGGGGTGTAAAGTTTGCCTATCCCGCTACGCACACAGGTTCGCCTTGCGGTGGTGACGAAAGGCAGCTAATGGCGATGACACCACCTACGCACGTTCGACAACGGCAACGTTGCGGCCGAATACACTAAACACTAAACCCGCGCCACAGTGTTTGTCATTTCGAAGCCGTTCAATGCCAAACCGAGCTGGCGGGCGTTGATGTTTGACATCAAGCTTGCGCGTACGTGTTACTGGTTGTGTTGTGCAACTCACACACTGCTGTGGGGGTTGTTAAAAAAATGGATCTGTTGAGCAAATGTGAATAACATTTTTATTTTACTTTTTTTTCTCGAATAGCTGACGGTGTATCTAGTGGATCATAGAAATTGAGGTTAGATTTTCGGTTGAACTTTGCCTTTTGTTTGAAGAGTATTTTGAAATTACTCACGCGTACCATCATGAAATGGCTTTCAACAGCGCTGTGGTTAGTGGGTTCGGTGTACAAAAAACACTAACACACTCGAGCGCTCCCCATTCTAGAACATCATCTCCCAGCGTCGAATGGCCGCAAAGCGTTCGCGTGTACTCCGCGGTGCACCTCACCTAACCTCCAAAGTACGTTGACACGAATGCAAGCGAGATGATCACGGACACACTAGCACACAAAGCACACGCTGTCAGCGAGCATTGAAAGCCATCCCCAAGCCCGTGCCGTGAAGAACAGCCACGGCGAGTTGCATGACGGAAACGAAATAATAAGCGATTAACCTAATTCGCTCCCGTGGCAACGGCCAAACGGGGGACGACGAAGAACGGCCGGTATAAAACGGGCCTGGGCGGGAGGAAGGCGGTGAATTCGAATCGAATCGAGATTGTCACATTGCGCACGTGTGTATGGCGGGCAGACGACTTGACGTACACCATGCCGTACAACAATCCGAACCCATTGCCTAACCCTAGTCCCCAAGTCTACTACCATGCTCTAGTAAGCTGCGCTACTCCACTCACACAGCAGAGCGCACTGCTGACGGCGTAGCGTGTCAGCTGTTGTGTGTCCCTGTTGTAGTTTTGGTTCGACGGGTTTTTGACAGACGCACGTACCATCGCTTGACAGCTCGATCCGTTTTTCCACTTTTTGGTGGCATGTAAATGTCTGTCGATTGACTCTTTATTTATTCAAATGGGTTTGAAGCTGTTTAGATTGGACGACTCGTTGGAGGCAACGAAATGTACAGTGAATCATCATCTGACGGCATTGTTCCTTTTTTTTACTAGTGATAATGCGAGAAGAAAACGAACGAATCGGTTGTATCCATCGACACACATTTTATTCCTTCCGATGGAATTATCCTCTGATCTCTCTGCTGATTATATGCTCGAGATATTTCCTATTTTATATATCAGATCTCGAAACCCTAGACACTAGTGTTGTTGAATAGATCTCGAATCTCGATCTCGGTTGTCGTTATAGACGTTCTAACTAACAACATTTGTATGGGTCAGTAAAAAGAAATAAATATTGAATTAATCCATCGTTTGGGCTGTGCTGCATATTGACAAGCTAATGTAAAAACATTCGTTTTGGTTGGCCAGTTTTTATTCACTGTAAACGCCGATTTTATATAAGCTACCCAGTTTTCTTACACCTTTAACTCTATTCCAGAGACGCGTCGAATAATACACATTTATTTATTTATTTATTTATTTATTTATTTAGTTAATAATTTGTCCGCCACTTAGGGTTTAACAATTGTATTGACTGAAATACTAGGGAAGAAGGATAGGATTGGAAGGTGGTATGGGTTTATGAGGAGTCATAGAGACGGGACCTGAAGGATGAAAATGGGAGATGGTAGTACACATAAATCAGTTACATATAAATGTCACTTTAAGCTCATTTATTCAAATTGCAAAGAGTAAATTTACATTTAAAATAACATTGTTTATAGTCGAGTATCTATCAACATTAAATTTGACAAGTTTGGAGTAAAAAATCCGTTCCGAAACCGATGGAAATTCTCTCACAAAAGAACATGTATGGCTTAATCTTGGGTGTTTGATATTTTTGCTGAATGTTCCAATCTCTCAGGTTTGATGAAATCTAAAATAAACCTTAAACCTTTTTGATAAATGAATAACGTTATCAAATAATTTAAAAAAAAAACATAATAATAACATGTATTACATTGCAAATATGTTACAAAACGTACATGTAATTTATGTTGTTTTAACTTATTTTGCTTTTGAAAACAAGTTTGATGTGTTTCTCCAACTAATACTGTATCTTTAACTATTCGGCTTTTAGTAAAAAATCTACTTTAATCTACTTTAATTCATAGATTTTTAATTTATGAAGTAAAACCGAATACTTTACATTTTTCAAATTTTTCAGTCAGGACGATTTCCTGATATCCTGAGTTTCCGATTTCCTGTATCGGACGTATTGCTAGAACCATTTTGAAAATTATGCAAATTGGCAAAACAGATCAATTTGCTTTCATTTAATTGTTACAAAGTGTGACTTTTACATTTGTCCATGTTTTTTTTTTGTTCCTGCTAGTTTACCATGTCGTCACACCAGTAAATGTGGCCTGTCTTAATTATTTTTTAAAAGTTACATCGGAACGCATGAGAGATTTGCCATTTTTGTGAGAGAGAGAAATGTAACTTTATCCATCTCTTATCGAACGCTGCTAAACAACATTCTATGTCCATCGACTGACTGCATTATGCAATGTTCCCTACTCACTGAAACACAAAATCGATCGAATTTGACCTATATCTCCAGCGGCATTTCTTCCGCTTCTTGACGGTTGGACCGAGTAGCAACTCAATCCGTACCGGATGTAATAGAATTCAGTGATCTATAAATTTCAAATACAAATACGTCGTGCAAAGCTAATCCAAATACCTACCTAAACATACACGCACGCCCATCTGCACGCAGAGCGTAGTGATTAACAAACATTTATTGTGTTTTTTGCCTCTTTTTTTCTTACCATTGTTAAACTTCCTGCCGCTGGCCTACTGCATGGCCGGTAGCTGTCAAGAGTTCAGGCCTACCCTACACCGGTTCGCTCCGATCGTTTAGCATACGCTATATTTGCCTGTCAAATGAGCATTTCTTGTGACGTGCGTGAAATGAATTTCCTTCCGTACGAACGGGACGGGACGGACGGGGAAGAAAAAGATATTGGGCAGGATCTGGTGTTTGCATTATACCGCCGTAGAAGGAACGGTACGATCTTTCCGAGTCGGGTAATGAAATGCATGCAAGGCGTGTTGCTTACACGGCACGATCGCTAAGACCAAAACGAGATCAAACAAGTTCGTGTCTGCCACCGGGTTTTGCAACTACCAAGCACACCAAAGCAGATGTCAATAACCGAACGCTGATGTTTCGATGATGTGGCATGGTTTGGAACCACCCCAGGGAAGATGTTTCCTGTTTAATCCGGTAGCGGACATGCATAAAACATTATGCAAACCATCGTTTTCGGTAGCACATCACCTCACGGGGTTTTTTCTGTCTCATCGATGCCGGAACGGCAGCATTGTGGCGCTACGCGGACTTGGGCGCAACGGACATCCCAAGGGTGCCGTTACTGGGTCATCAAATGTCTCTAGGCAATCGACACATCGTAACCCGCTGTATCCCAGTGCGCTAATTTACGTCTTTAACTCATCCGAGCGTTCTCGGTGATCAATAAAGCAGCCCATAGGGTATCGCGTTCGAAAGACATTTGTGGAATAAGCACATCCATACACCTTTAGGCTGAGGTTAGCCAGAAGCTGCATGTCGTGGAACTTCTCGAGGAACTTCTCAACATCTCAATCATACCACCGAACAAGGAGTGTTCCTACTCGGGAAAGATAGCGTAGCGTCGCATTCTCAATTTATGGCCTGGCACGGCCAATACTGTGGATGCCGGCTCTTAAGGCAATCGCCTTACCGGTTCGTATCCACCGCATCCGGATTCAGACAGCACCGTGCTTTGACAGTGCTTTGATGTTGCAGCCAGGCCAGCAAGAAATAATACTGTCTAATTTCATGAATTATGACCGCGTAGCATCATTAAACTTGCATGGTGAACCATTTGTGCGGAAACGAGATTCCGTGCGCTGGAACGCTACCCGGACAGCGCTTTGGGGCCGCTCGAGTGGATCAACCCGAGCTCAAGCTTCTAGAACGGGCCCACGTTCACCTGGGCTCCGCTGGACCAAGGATTGCTGCAAGTTTCTACCGGCTCCGACTCCGGCTCCCTTGTCCAATTGGACGTGGACTGAAAGCTGGACGAGAATACTGCAAAACGGGATGGGGATGGGGATCAACAACGGCCACTCCACACCAGCGCCCGGTACGCCGAACGAGCGCTAGGACGGAGCCCAAGCCCCAGGCCGGGATATGTTTTATTCATCCGAATCATTTTCGAGCCACCCCACCCCAACCCTAAACTTCGGTGTGCGGGATGTACAAGGAAGCGAGATATAACAGGCACCGGGTTCCATAGTGATGTGATTCCTCCAAATGTTGACTTCCTCTGAAAACTACCTGCTGCTGCTGGGGAAATAAACCCAGGCACGCACACTCACACGCACGACTGAGACAAAACATCTTCTAGCGATACGGTAGAACACGGCACAAATGCCTGAACAAACCTCTAAAACCTGCCGGGGTAACCTTCACGTGCGATTGCCGCACCAGAAACAGCTGAAATGACTTGCCAAGCATTTCGGCTTTACGATACGCAATTTACTGCCACCCAAAACAAACAACCCTACGGGCAGCACAGCGTGAAGGGCCGTCTGCGTTCTTCGTATGTAACTTGATATTAAAGTCCTGGCTCCGGTTTATCACATTAGGAACCGTAGGCCCATGGAGCTGGTAGAATTACCACCGGAACGAGGCTAGGCGAATGACGTATCAGCTACAATTCAGCTTCACGCAGCCACAGACAAACTGTTGCAAAATTATAATTAAGCTTTTCATGAATGTAATATACAGTTTGGTGACTCTTATGGTAAGAAACGAGTTCACATTTATGTATGTTAAATGTCATCTAAATGGCTGAACTGTCTGCAACTGACCGTATCACATTTTGCAACTCATTTGCAACTGACATATCACATTTTAAAGGCCATTTTTGTTAGTATAATCTTTAAAATGACCTCGATGACTAGAGTAGGCGATACTTCTAATTAGACGACACTAATAAATTAGACAAATAGTGATAACATTGGAAAACATGATTCAGTTTTCTAACTCTTGAAAACAATAACATCCTAGGTGGCATAGAATCCCAAAGAGCAGCTTAAGTTGAATGAACGGCCTTGTTTCTTAATTTATGAAGTTTCGTATAGTCAAAGATTTTATGCCCCTGATAGTTTGCCTAAACTACGCCTAAACTGCCGATATTCGAAGAATGATTATAAAATCGTTTATTTTTAGTCAATGTACTGCTCTATCTTGTTACCTACGGTCGAATCAACATTTCAACAATATTTTTACCTTTAACTATAAAGTTTTATCGTGGTTGATGCACTTTGATCGGTTTATTTGACGATCAAATTGACACGATGTTTTTGAAGTTAAAAAGTACCACAAGCTGTCGACTACTGCCACCATTATCAATAGAAAACATTACACATTTTAATCAATATAAAAGATTAATATTTTCGAAGAAGCTTTTTTGTTTAAAGCATCAAATTAACTATGTGAAAAAAAGAAAAAAGGTCGTGATAATGCTCCTCTCGTATCAGTTTTATTGGTTGAGAAAAAACTTTCAGCAATAAAGGCTTAGAGCTTTTTACTAAGACCAAATCGGGATGGCCTGGTGGTCTAGTGTTACTGCTAGGATAAAAGAATAAAATATACGCAGTAAAGGGTAAATAGGTTAAGTCTATGTTAAACCGGTACCAAATTCGAATTTGAATCTTTCGATATGTAATCATAAATTCCCCAATAAATTCCTCCACGGATCCTTGTAGTGAAGAACAAAATATGGCAAAATCTTGACAGTTGTACTGCCTCCATTAGAGCAATCTCTTCTGAATATCGTTTCGTAAAGGTGGTTCGGCGACAAAAATACGAACGTGGCTCGGATGAACATGAACGGTTTCCGGTATTTTTAAACGCTGGCTCATATTTGCAGCCTTCCATCCAAAGCGCCCTTTCGCTTTGATGCTATTACGAAAAATGTGTTATTACCGTACATTTTCATGCGCTTCAAAAAGTCGAACCCCTTGGCGGGCGTCCCATTCGCTCGATCGGCCAATTGCCAACCGTGCTCGGATCTGGTGCAGGGTTGCTTTCGACATTCGGCCTGCTAGCACCGAGCGCGCGCGCCGGTGGATATGGAAGTTTAATTTAATTTTAAACAAAACTATTTCGATTACACTGCCTAAGACAGTGCCTGTGCTCGGCCGACGCTACGTGGTGGATTCCCGTTATAAAATCTCCACCATGCCTTCAAACATTGGCATTTGCAAGCCAGTACGTCTAGCGTCTGGTGTTTGTAACCTGATTTTTTTTTCTAGATCCAATTTCAGGGTACGAAAAAAACGAAAAACGAACGAACACTTCGACAGCGCCCAGACAAATGAAAAACATTTCTCAACTTCACATTTCCCGCGTTTGCTTTAAATTTAATTTATCTCGAATTGTGGAAAAAAAACTCGAGTTTGTACCTTCTTGGTCACGTTGACTGGTGAGCGATGTCTGCTTGATGGCACATCATTGTGGGAATCGGAAGCACTGGAGAGGATGTATGTTTCACCCAGATCTGAAGTTGATTGATTCAAGCAAACGTCGACATTTTCTTGCCTTTTTTGGAAATAGAAAGTAGTATTCAGTTCACAGCGTGCGTAACACAAGTGAAGTATAGCAAACTCTTTCGGATAGCAATGAAAATAGTTAGTAGGTGTTTGAAGTTAATGGATTTTCGTATTTCGAGTTTTATTTTTATGTGTTTCATAAAATGGTTAATACTTTATCAGTGTCAATATTGTTCACCAATAAAAACAATCATACTAGAGTTGTTTGATTTGTTTTTTTTTTTCACACCATCCTGATAATCTTCATGGTTAACTTTCTGTAGAACGAAATAAATATGTATGAACCTCAATTAAAAGTATAATTAAAGTCATATCGTACGTCACCAAGTGGATTTCAAACCCCCTTTTTCTATTTGCAACATACACATCTGCGCAACTGGAAGAGGAAACATCATGTCGATCTACGGAAATCCGCCACCCCAAGGCGGGCAACCATATGCAAACTATCTTTACAGTCTAATGGGGGAAAAAATTATAACAGTATTCAAAGCTGCGCAAAGCACTGAAACGTTAAAATCAGAATCTCTTTCCGCATTCCGAGAGACGTTACCATTTTTACGATGTTTTTCATCATCGGTATCGTGTGATTCTCCACACACGGAACCACTGAAATTCGAACGTATTTCCACACGTGCGCTTGGGTGAGTGGTGCGAAATGGAAGATAGGTTTTTCCCACCTTCTCGTACGACCAAACGGGTCGGTCGGTTCGGTTAAGCTACAGTCGAATTGTTTAGATGGACTTTCGCTTATCCCGAACGCTACCGCTTCTGTTTAGACCATTTCCCGACCGTTCGTACTAAACAGAGTCCAGTGCAATCGGCTAGGCACATTTAGAAACCGAGTGCGAGTATCGTTCCGTGTCTGTCGGAACCAGGCGACAGAGTGAGTTCGTTTCAAGAGAATTTTAATGATTATTTTAATTGAAACCGTACACGTATCAGCACATCCCATCTGCTCTAGAGTGCTAGAGATTGATGAACAGCATCGTTTACGTGGGGAGAATGGGAGGGAATACTCATCGGAGCATGCACACATTGATAATTATTTTCCCATTCAAGGCCTGCGGTAGAACCTTTTTATATTTTGTCAGCATTTATTGAGTGTCTAGTTTCTGATAACATCGAGACCGGCGGCAGAGCCAACCGGACGCAATCCGCGTACAAATTTCATCTTATATTCGCTTAATTAATTTCAAATGTGTTTTCTGTGTTGAATAAATTTGACCCGATTGCGTAACGCATTTGTTATTGTAGTCTTTTTTTTTGCTGCTAGTTGCATCCCATTTTCATTATCCCACCAAACGCCATAAATCAGGTCGGATGGCACGACGTGGAAAAATGGATTTAATTATTACGCGCGGAAACTTTTGGTGGCACTTTTTTTTCGTCAACATCCAGTGTCTTTGTTCGCTTCGTTCTTAGCGGCTCATAGCACCCGTTTTTGGTTAGGTGAAATTGGATTAAATTATACTAGTAAATAAGGCATGAAGTAAATAAAAGCCCGTCTAGTAAAATAAGCAAACATTTGTTTTTCCGAAAAAGTAATGAATGTCAATCTTTTCGAGCTATGTCATCGTTTGTGCTGGATCAACATTGTGAATCATTCTCGTTCATAATTCTTTCCAGCCTAGCTCTTGTGAGTTTCCTGCTGAGAAGTTTTCCCTTCAAAGATTTTAGAAAAAATCGAACCCGGTCTTAGAATGATACTCTTCGTTATTACAAACGTACCCTGAAGCAGAAGAGAAAAATAAAGCACCCTCTCTTCTATAGAAAAAGGTTGAATTTTTTGGTGCTGTGACAAGTGTAGCGTTAATAGTTAATCCATCGGTGTAGCGTAGTGTAGCGTTAATAGTTAATCCATCGGGAAAACCATCGGGAAAATAGACTTTGTTAATATGTCAACCTAACGCTAATGTTAGAATATGGATCTTAGAATTGATAGCAATATGGCTAGGCAGAACTATAAAACTAATCATAATAATAAGATCTTAAAAATGACTCGTAAACAGTGAAGACACAATCAGCAACCAAACAAATATCCCTGGCAACGGCATCCAAGTCGTCTAAAATTTAGCGGAACACAGTAACCTAAGGTCTCTCTCCCTTCGGGTCTGTTCCAAGCAGCGCACACGCTCACACACTCGCAGCCCAACGAAACACAGCTCATGTTCACCGTGTTAGAACCCGTTTGACCTACATTCTCGTATCTCCTCTGGCTCCTGATTATGCGTGCGCATTAAATCAATACACCGAAATAAACTAAATTAAATCACGAGAACTTCAGGCCGGGACCGGCGGCGTGATGGAAATGAGACAGTTAATTTCAGACGATCCCGATCCCGAACTCCAGAACGACCGGAGTCGTCGGTGCATTTGGTGTAATGGACGGTTCCGGGTTTTCCTAGCCCAGAAACAGGAACCACCGATGAAACGGAAACGTTTCATCATCTTGCACGTTGTTAAGCGTTCTTTAGCCGCTACGTTGTGTCCTTTTCAGTGGGCTGCCTTGGAATCGCGTCGTACAGTAGAAACCGGTCCATTTAGCTTGGACAAGTGATTAATCTTACCTCTATAAGGACACTCGCTGAAGGACTTACCGGAATGGAGGGATTTAGGGATTGTTGGGTAATCGGGAGGATTAGGTTGTGGGTTTTGTGTAGCAAAACCAGAATGAAAACGCTTGGCGTGCGATTCCTTTCTTATCGATCGGAACGAGCAGAGCAGGTCTCGGTGTAGGGATGGTACTTACTACAGCAAAGGACACCCAATGGACTACTTGAAAGGGTACAACCATGATTAACGAACTCAACCAAGGGAACATTGAAGACAACAAATAAAACAATTATATAAACGGTTTCCACGCTGTCACTGCAGCATATTTGATTGAGGGTTTTCGTTAAGTGTCCTTTTTTGGTCCATCCTAACGTAAAATGTACTTGGTATATGTTTCTTCTTGGAGTATGCACGCTCAAAGTCATTTTTAAGACGTTCATTCAACAGCTTTTGAATTTCAAATGAATGTATTGTCATATATCTCCCGACCAATTACTGGTAATATTCAAACGAATAAATTTGATGAAGATGATAATGATGGTGATATCTGTAGTAACAAAAATCCACCTCGAATACATAACTGCCTATTTAAGACAACAAAACCCAGAAATGACCGACCTAGACGTACCAAAGGTTTTAGTGTCAATGAAGAAAGAGACTTATTTTGATGTGATGTCGACTAAAGGACCTTTCAAAATGTGTCCATTTGAATGTTTAATGTTTTATACCGCGACCCTGCATAACTATAAAAAGCTAAAAAAAATACCAAGAAAACAGCTAAAAAAATACCAAGATACAAAATAAAACTCCCAGATTCAACACATGGAAAAAAACAAAGAAGGCAGATAAATAAATAAATAAAGCATTCAACGTTATCTAGTGATAACATTATGAACTAAGCACTTTGGCTCCAGTATATGTCCCATTATATGCCATCTGCTTGTGTGCATTTGTCGACACTCACTAGACCTAAACGAGATCAACGTTCCCCATTGAAATACGCGTTATTTATTTAAAACTCATTACGGCAGCCAGAACAAAGCAACATAAAACATGGTGAAAATCAAACAACAACGACCATATAACGATAAATGTCCGTAATCACTGAACAAGCACGCCAGAGCAATCAAACTACTAATTATATTTGAACGATGGTAACGCACACCAAATTTTATGTGTATTCTGTGAAACGCATCAAGCACAACCACATGTTTCACGCTCGTGACAGGCCTGCCACCAACGAGAGGGCCTGCCACTGCATTCTTTTGTTCATTTTGTTATGCTTTCTTTCCCCCCCTATGCTTCGTTTTGACCCCTGCCGAAACTTATGCTGCGCTGCTGATGCTACTGCGCAACAGCAACATTAGCATGGCCCGCGTCGCACGCAGCCAACGAGGCAATTTATAGGTCAATCGATGTTTGTCAAGTTAGAGATCTCCGCCATCTCCAACGCTTCCGCCCTAGCTTTACGCATAATTTGAAATCATCGCGCTCTTTGTCTACATACGGCTGCATCCACGACGACATTATTGCGTACTACGCAGTTAACACTTGCTCACGTGCGTACGTCTTGCAAACAAAGAAGTCCGTCCCTCGTCAGTACGCCACTGCATTTTACGCACGATGTGCCGATGGAGTCATCTCACCCCGAACGCCATCTAAGTATGCGTTCCCCTAGCCATGCACTCGTTTAACATACCATTCATACCCGTTCTCATCTAATCGTTTTCATACTTATGGTTGTTTGAGCAAGACGAAGAGAGTGAGAGAAAGAGAGAGAGACATCTGCGTCCACAAAGACGCGGTATTCACAACGCACTAATACACCTGCCCGCGAGGGTAGGCAGGCAATGCGCAATGCTTTGCCATTTGCGTTTTGAGCCAGCCAGAAAACAACAGAGCCTAACGCCCGGTTTGGGTATGGGCGCTAAAGGCGGACGCGAGTTTGCTGCGCAGTTCTAAAAATAGCACTGCACCCGTAATGCACCCAACGCTAATGCACGACGGAAGGGTTATGCAGGATGAAGGGTGTAAACAAGGTGCGGCAAACACGTCCCGTAGTGAAACTATGTTTCCGCATTCGTATGGCGAACGGAGGTTTACCGTGGATGATAGAAAAAATACCCTTGAACTCAGCGACAGATAGCAATGGATAGAACAACACGACAAAGAATACGTTGAAGTAAATCATTATAAAGTACATGAAACAATTTTCGAGAGGTATAAGTGAATGCCAGTATCATCAAGCTTACAGTATCTTAAAGCATAAGCTTCGAAACAACTAAAAGCAGACAACTGAGATTAGTGTATAGTGTTTCTGATTTACAAACTGTTACGTGGACAAGAAAATAAGGAACATACTTATAAATGTTGCTTTTCAGAAAAAAATACCTGAAACCAAATATAAGATACATCACTGCATTGATTGATCTGATTGATTTATGATATCTCTTAGCCTCTCAATAGCAAACTAAGGATTATTTTAAATTATATCACTTCATTTACGCATTTCCAGTTATCGAGTAAACTTGGCCGATGTAGTTTTTTTTATAAAACGATAAAAATCTTTATTAACTACTTTCATACTACAACAACAAAGTAAGGATTATTTGATAATATTTATATTTCGAATCTACGATCGCTTGACTTTCGAAACATTTATTTAATGCGTTTCAATGATTGATGCAATTGAATAGACTATATATAATAGACTATATTGAATAGATCTATATTGAATAGATCAGATATTGAAGAACGATTCACTTATATCAAAATATCATAATCAAAAAGTCAAATGTCCAGCTGTTTTCTTTATCCAGGCGAGACAAGATCTTTGTATTGTTTGAAAATTTGATTATATCATACCAATATGTACTTAAGAAAGCCAACTAATAAGCCTAATAAAGGAAGAAAGCCTCAACTTACAAAAACAAGCCATTAGTGTTAAAACATGTTTTTTATATGTAAGTAGGACCGTATTGTCAGTCCTCAAGTTCTCAGTGTACTGACTAGGCACTCAGGGCTTATTCGCTGTAGTTAGACTTTATCTTGTGCTTATTATATTAAAAACAATGTTTGAAATGGTAAATTTAAATAAAACAAAATGATATTTAAAAGTATTAATATAAGAGTAAATTAACATAAGCTACTAGAAACTCTGCACGGCAAAAACATTACATCTAAGAAATGAGAAAGTAACTACTAGTAAGCTCGTTCGTATGTCAAACAGAACATACGTTCATGAATATAAAAACTTGTCCTGCTCTCGTGTGCAATCCTATCGACAACAATGTAGATATCTCGAGAGAAGAAAAAAATCTAGCTCAAATGTACATCAGCCAGCATCCGCCGAAAGTAGTTCACGAACAGAAACGAACAAAAACTACAACATAGAGATACGCTGCCGCGTCCAATGCGTCCCAAGCAACTCGCGACACACAAACCGGCACACACATGATCGGGACCGCTCAAGAGAGGGTCTTTGAACTTTCACGCTGCGACAACCGCCCGTCGAATGTCTTCGTGAAATCGCGGAAGAAAGCAGCAGGCAACGCCAGACCCAACCAAACAACAAACCCATCTCCGCGGTCCACGCAACCGACGCAACGTCCCGCTGCCAGGTTATTGTAGTGCTGCGGCTAATGCGTACCCGTGGCTTGCGCAAGCAGCAAGCGTTTTGTGCAGACGATGCGAGAAAAACGGTCCGAGCCGAACATCTTGCGCCTCACATCTCGGGGAAACTGCCAGCAAAGAATGGAGTGGCCCAAACAAAGACTCGCGCAAC
>KB673090.1:1861354-1879095 GCA_000349145.1 Anopheles dirus
CCATTCCTGTCTCTTTCATGAATTTTATCACTTCTATTATTGTCTTTTCCGATTTCTCCTTCCAATTGTTGTTCAATCTTTCGAAGGACATGTTGGTTAATTCTCTTTGGATCTCGTATCTTTTTCATTAGAAAATTTTATGTATTCCTGTTTCCGGCTCTTCATACTCCTGGCAGTCTCCGTTCTCCTCTATTCTCATTTTTGCCAGCCAGTATTGAGATAGATCGTGTCCAGCTACTATTCTGTTCATTATTTTTATTTCAATTTTTTATTTCATGTGTTTCATGTCAATTTATGTCATGGTACCATGGTTTAATTTCAAATTCTTTTTGAAATTTCTCCTTTTTTTTCTTTTGTTTTCGCATTGTGTCTTGTACCATACTTTAGTATTATTGATTTTTTTTTATTTTGAAAGATATTTATTATATCACATAATCTTTGTTTGTTGCATCGATGAAATTTGGAAACTTGACATGTTTTGAATTGTACAATAAGATGGACGAAGTATGGTTTCTATATTTCAATGATTGTGATTTTTTTTTAAATGGAAAACCTACTGTATTCAATCGCAAAGAAACTCAAACATCCCACGTTATTGTTGTGCTAAGAAGTTTTGTATTGCAATTTAAAAATAAAAAAGTATACCATTGTTTAAAAATCCGTACCAGACATGCTTCAGTCAAATTTTTCGCACCATTATATTCTGGAACCAAAGTGTCATGGATATTGACCACTTGAACAGTTTGAAACCTCTAAGTAGAATTAGAACTGCACCCTGTCCAGGCGCCGTTTGTACCTCCCGGGAGAGGGAAAAACCCCACCCGGGGAGGTGGTAGTCCACCCATATTGGCACTATCCGCGGGAAACCCCTAATTTTATACACTCTGCCACTCGTCGCGGAATGGCAGAACACGGAATCGAGAGCGTCTGTGTGTGTGTGTGTGGGTTGTGCCGATTCCCCATATGGCCGGTGAAGTGGTTGGAAAGGGAGGGCCATTGGGCAGAAGGCGAATGAATTAATTCATTTGATGACAACATTTACCTTCCCCGTCTGCTTTGCTCCCCCGATCACCTCGTCCAGCACACGAGCACACCATCAGGTCATATGCTAATGTCAAACGACTGCGTCCATGTACGTAGTATGCTTGCGTGTGCCGCCGAGAACGTCTCTTGTCGTCCATCTGCCGTATCCCCGGTGTCGTGACCCGATCTACTGCAATTACCACTCAGCGAAATGAACAGTTTAAAGCTTTATGTCCGTCGTTTGCACGCCAGCCGGTTTGGTGTGGGTGTGTGTGTGTGGTATTGGTATTATTTGCGCAAACAGCAAGGAAAAATAGACCCACCGTCGGTTTGGTCCACGTGGAAGGAGGACGGAAAGGTGCACAGCCCTCCCCCCGTACCCAACACCTCCCGGATGGAAAAAGGATTTGCTTTGTGTGCAGGACATGTCAACGGGAATGGACGTGGTGGGCGCTTCCGAACGCGCTCCTTCTCCTGCTGCTGCTGCGCTTGACAGCAGCACATAAACGTTGTCCATTTTCATCAGACCGGTGCATTTTATTTAGATTTTGACACATTATTTGCAGACTTTGCCGATACCACCACTCACTGGGGTGGTTGTGCCGGGAGGGAGCCGGAGCAAATCAGGACCATCAGGCGGCCGGCCAGCCAGGTGACGGTCAGCGAATGTCTTCGGCGTCGGAAAAATAGCATTAGGCCGCAGTGGGGCGTGAAATGATGCAAATGGGACTTGCTTTGCGTTCGAATGGGCCGCTCGATTCGGTGAAATTATTTTCCGCACCGGGGTTGGGTGTGGGAAAAGATGGATCAGGTACGCATCGGAAGGTCGTTGAACCGCGCGGGGGCCCGGTCGATTGTGGTTGATTTTATGACAAGCGTAATGGGTTGCGTTTGTTTTAGTCTGCAAAAATAATAGTACTATCAACGGTGCGAGGTAAGCAATTTCGTGACAATACTTCCGGTGGAATACGATTTATTTATAGATTGTCGTTTAATGTGTAGTATTTACACGGGACGGTAGTGCTATGTCTTTTATCTATTGTTTTGTTAGCTTACTGAAGCTACTACTTTTGCGTTATTTTAGTCAAATATTTAATACTTTGTTTTGGCAATACCGGCTGTGTTTTGAGCTACAGGATAGACATGTTCTAACACTATTAAGATTAGGTGATGATTACAATTCAGGATTCAGTAGTTGGTGGATGAAACAGGAAATTATACGTTTAACGCAACATGTTCTATTTTTATCGTACGTTTATGAAACATGTCATACTTTGCTGATGTTTTAGTGATCTACAAATCAGGTTCCACTGCTTTTCTTAAATTTCAATACTTTCCTTGAAGCAAAAGGTTAAAATACACGTTTTCCTTGTACGCAAGAGTTCAGCGAATGACTAGAATTTCCACTCGAATTCAACAATCTTTAAGAAATCACCGAAATTTGAAGAGCTGCGTGTTCTTCTTGAGAATGAAAGCAACAACGAGCATTATTATTTTCTATTTAACCGCGAGTTACTCAGTTCTCATCATTGGTAACAACGATTTTACGATTTTCTTACTTAAATATTAAATTATTGTAGAAAACCCAATATCATGAATTAATATCGAAACATAAAAAAGACAAAAAATAATATTTTGAACACATATGAAAATAATAATAAAAAAAACACTTCGATTTCCATTTTTTTTCAAGCAAAATTTTTCTACAAAAAACTTTAATTTTGATGGTTAAGTGTCGTTAAACACGGAAAAATTAGAAATAAATTAGAATGTATTAGTTTTAAGTCAACTTATAATGTGAACTTGTAAATGAGCTAAGACAAATGAAATGGTTATAATTTGATTATAAAAAAAATAGATTTGAAAATAATAAAAATAACCACTTCGATTTCCATATTTTTTCAAGCAAAAGTTTTTCCACCTAAGGTTTTAATTTTGATGGTTGAGTTTCAAACGTTCAAAAGCTATTCATGTTTCATTCATGTTTTTGCGTGCAAAGCTCGACTTTCGTTTGGTCTTTCTTGGTAAATAAACTAAGCAAGCATGTTGCTCGTTATTACAAAAAAATCGCAAAACAAACAAGCAGTAACTAGAGTGGTAACTTAATATTTTCTTCTTTTTATTCTAATTATTTTGGCACAACAACCTGCATTTTTTGCATTATTTTCTAGACTTTATTATAACTGCATTCGGGGGAAACAGTCCAGTTGAGTTTCACAAATAATCTATTAACGGAAACGCTTTCGCTTTCGATAAGTATATCACAATATTCTGTAGTAGAAGTGTCAGACACGGTTCAGAAACATAACGAAAAAATAGAAGCATAAAAATTAAGACCAAATAAACCAATAAGTGACCTGACGTAGCAGTGTTCAAATAAATGAAAAAAAAAATATAAAGAGTCTAACAAGTTATTAGCCTTTCAAACTCTACGGTTAAATTGGACGTTTTGGGTGGGGGTATAGGCTGTAATGGGACATATGTGTCATTGAACCTTGCGCCAACCAGTTTTCTATTTTATTCTCGTACAATTTGTTCCATAAAATATAAAAACCAATCTAAAAACTGCCAAAATAATTCCACGGTCGTTATAGTGATGAAACGGTTTTCAAAAACTATGCAGAGAAGCAATAAAAAAGCAAGTGATATGTTTTTTTTTTCTTTCATGTTAAATTGTCTGCCTCGGCAAACTTTCCATTCAAGTCTTAAGATTACCATGCAATAATGAGGCGCGTGTTAATTAGGTTTTCCCCAAAAAATTGTTTTCCCATTACGCGGAAAAGGGAGTCCATTTTTCAACGTTTTCGCGCGACGGCCGAACCATCATTCGAACGTGATCGGAAATGAAAGAAAACAACGCCGGGCGGTTGTTGTGCTTTGTGCGAAAAGGTCGCCGAACGGTGCCTAGAAAAAAGAAGGTTCGCCGTGGGCTTTTGTTTCGGTATCATCTTCGGACGGGGCCGCGTACCGAGCATGGGTATCGATTTCGTAGCTTCTAGGGACTTTTTTCCATTGGTGTCTATCTCCACCAAACAACCTTTACATCTGGGACCCCATTAAAGTTGGACCTTTTCGCATAACTCATTAATGATCCGTTTGTTTCGGCAGCCGATTCCGGGGCTACTAAATCGGGGCCGAAAGAGAGGCATAAATTACACACGAACGCAGTAAAGAAAGATTAACTAAATTGAGATGGGAAAAATTGAGTCACACGGTATAAGTAATAATTTTAGCATCAAACAATCGTGCTCTGTGCTCATCAGTTGGGTGTGTAAATCAAACTTACGCCACAGCGCATGGATAGCAATAGGGAAAGGAGTTGAACATATGTGTGTGAGTATATCTGTCTGTTTAGGTGTAGTGCAGCCGGGGGTAAAATAAATATATTTTGTTTAGAAACTTTCACATCACACGCAACCGTTCGGCCCGCGTGAGACTGAGGCGGCACCAAAAAGCCACAAAACCACAAAGACGCAACCAACCTTTTTTTTCTACCCCCCCACAAAACTCACTTCCAGGTTTTAGGACCGCCGGAGACCGCTGACCAGCACCAACGCATGGGTATGGGACGGTGGCCAACACACAATGGCGGTAAAAGCGCGGGAAGCAACCCTCAACACACGGCGACGGTGGCGCGCCCCCATCGAAGGGGTAGATGGATCGGGCACAAAGAAGGTGAAAATGTTACGAGTCTCTCTCTCTCTCTCTCTCCCTCCGTCGCTCGAAGCGGAGTGTGGCGTAATCTTGGGATGGGAGTCTTGAAAGCACATGTCCCGTGTTCGAAACCGGGCCCACCGTAGTGTGAGCTTTTGGGCAAGATGAAACGGTGGGCCTTACGAAACCACAACGTCGGCCCGGAACGGGCCCGGATTGGTTTGGTATGGGTCGAAGCTTTCCGACATTTATCGAAATATTAAAGTCCCCTCAAAAGAAGCAAAACAACAAAAAAAAGACACCCGTGTCCCCGTGGCCGTTAGACAGCTGGTAAATTATGTTACGATACAACCGTAAACCGGTCCCATCGGTAAATCGGCATTGCCCAACGGCACAAACACATGATGGCCGGGTTCAAACACCTCGCGCCCGACCGCCTTTTAAATGGGTCCAAGTTTTTATTTTGGATGTAACGCGTCACAAAAGGAACCACTTGACGCATCTCAGCACCGAAATGTAGCGTTAAAAGTGATTTAAATCACCTCCTACGGTTATAAACTCATCGTCACTTTAGTAAGATAGGATATTTACGCTTTATGTTTATAGGTAAGTTTATTTTTTTGTTGATAGAAGATTAAAGCTCATCAATTCACTCTCTGTGATGCTATATACATGTTGAAGTTTTGATTCATCGATGTGAGTCGCTGCTTATGGCGTGTAATAGAATTAAAATGGATTGATTTAATTTGAAAATAACTTTAACACTCATTATGTGAACCTTTTTATACAATTTGAATTGAACTCACTGGGTATTAACTAATCATTCGACGTCTTGCAGCTCATCCAGAGTGACTTAAATCAGAATCGAGAAAACTATAGACGAATAGTTGTTTCAATGGATTTCCTATACAGCATGACTCACTCGCTTAATTCCTTATTATAGCGCTTAATTTTAAAGCATAGAAATCGCGTTTCACTTGCTTTAGATTGCAAAAACATCAAAACAAACCAAACCAAAATCACCTAAATGTTCCAAACAAAGCAAACAAATTTTAATCAAAACAACCAGCTAGTTACAATCATGCGTTTTACTTTATTGTGATGCGTAGACGGACGTAAATAAAATACATAATTATTGGAGCGATGTTTAAAAAAAAGGTGAGCAATGAAACAACAATAATTTGCATAATATTATGAAACATTTATTGTCTGAAGCAAATTGTTATCTACTTAAAACAACGTTTATCAAAGTTCTTCGTGCCGATTTTTCTTGAATTTCATGCGTTTTTGATCAAAATCCACTACTTATTGACAATCCTTTGCTTCCTATGTTGTTTGGAGAAAAATAATGTACTATTAAAAACAGATTTATAAAAAATAGGCAGTTTAGATAAGCTCAATGTACTAAAAACTTGCAGTGTGCAAAGAGTAGAAAATCAGACAAAAACGCTGGTGCTAAAACCGCTTTGAGAGGGTTACAGGCTGTTGTTGAGCTTAAATCACGCCACAGACGTCGACAGATAGTGCAAAGTTTGACAGTAACCTTACAAATCGATTACAAAACCCAACCGGGCGGCAACGTTTCATGTTTCTCTACACGCGCAATGTTGATAACAATTTGTTCAAACAGAGAAAAAAAAACCGGCGTCAAATTATTTTTGCTCACCGCCTGCCTCGACCACGGCCGTACACGCCATCAGCTGACCACAGTTTCGCTAGTTTTGACTATCCCCCTAGGAGCAGCCTACTAGACGGTACGTCCCAGCACCCATAGCCGATCGTTTTACTTCACCCAAGCGCGTGTGCACGTTCCATTTTCCGCTCCGTCGTGATTCGATTGAACCGAGCTGACAGTACAAACCTAGATTTTAAAATGCAGTTGCATAAATTACCTCCATCTTTGATTTTCAGCGGAGAGTGCTGGTGGTGGAGAGGAACAACGAGGCAAACACACAAGACGGTGGCGGCGCACACGAATGGCTCGTAAAGTGGTCGGGCAGCTCGGACGTCGGACGGAAGTGAGAAGCTGGCAAGAAGAAACGGAACGAATCCAAACGACGGGGTTCGAGCTGATGTTCCAATGCGCATTGCATGTGCATGTGTACCGATTGGCTGGGGAGGCCCATTGAAACACACCAACTAACGTCAAATGAAGCCCGGATGGAGTCGGAGGTTTCGCTGGTAACGCTTTTCGTCGGTATTTATTTGGGTTAACGATTTGTTCATCTTTTCTTTCCAGGGAAACATCTGGTCTGGTTGCTTTCAAAGTGGCAAAGCGCAACACAGTGGTGCGACAAAGCGAGTGCTACACTGGTAGTCTAACAATCTGTGGAATATGTATTGTCTGGAATAAGAATTTTAAGGTTTGTTGTTTGTTGTTTGTTTTGATTTTCACGTACGTTTAAACATTTAACTATTTTAAGTAACATTTTTTATTTCTTTTTCAGGTGCGAGCGGTACACAAAGCTTGTTCACGACTGTACTGGCCCGCTCCGTGATGTTTGCCTCTGCGAAAAGCGAACGAATGTAAGCGATCGATCAACGATGGGGTAAAAACCGCATAGAAGATTAGTGCGGCCCGGCTTTAATCGGCAAGGTGTAGAACGAACCAGCCCCGTTCCCCCGGCCAACTAGAAGATAAGTCTGCACGAGAGTCACACGCCCGAGAGCCGGTGATGTTGAAGTGGAGGGTACGGGCGCGAACGAACCAACCACCAACCACCACGATGGCAACGGAATAAAAGCTTCTCACTAACCTACTTTCGTTTGGGCATGAAAATGAGCTGTTGACCCACAACACTCCCGGCACGTCACCCGGCTCGACGATGCCTCAAGATGGGGAACGGCCACAGCGTGCAGCCAAGAACCGGACGGCACGAAGCCGCTGCGCTTTGCTACAATGGAAGATAATTATTCCTCCTGCTGATACTTGATCTTCTCGAGATGGAGATCAGTGGTTGGGCCCTTAGCAACAACAAAAAAAAAGAAAGAACGCTTTCAATCTTTACTTCTCCACTCTGCTGCCACCTTTCTAAACCATCGTTGGTGTGGCTGTTACTTTCGTTAATTAGTAGTGGTCAACATAAAAGTTTTAACTTTAGTTTAAAATCTCGTTCCGCTCCCCCAAACAAACTCTTTCACATGCTAATTTATTGCGTTTGTTCACTCGTCAGTGCAAATATTATTTGCATATTTAAAACAATTTTATATCACTCCGCTAAAGCTACTCATAAAACCAACAACAAAAACGCCCAAGTCGGCTATGTAGGGGGGCAGGGCAAGCAGGAACGCGGTCAAACGGTAACGAGAAACGAATGTTTGGGCCTTTTAAAATTAGTTATGAAATTGCATCCCGTTACCTTGCCCCCGGGGTGGTGGTGTTGAGGGTTTTTATTTCACTTTCCATTTCCAGTACGTCATTTTTGCGTAGGAGCCTCGCCCTCCCTCGGTTTGGACTCTCGCGAACTGGATTTGGATGTTTTCTGTATCGCTTTTTTTGTTTTAATGCTCGCCGTTGTCTTGCCTGCTGCTGGCTCAATTTCACATAGACCAAACGAGCTTTTTTTGCGTTCGTTCGTTCGTTCGTTCGCTCACTCACTGTTGTTGCAACTTTGAAGTTTGTTCTGTGTGTAACAACCTGCACCTTCTCCGTCCGCCATAACATTTTGCCAAGTTTTTTGTTTCGGTAACCGCCGAAATGCCTCAGCCTACTGCGAGCACACGCTGACACATGCTGCGGTCGATGACGATACACAGGTGGTGATGTGCTGCGAAGCTTTTCTTTTTTTGCTTCTTTTTCTGTACTCCCCTCTAAACGTTACGCCGGTGCTGGTTTTGTTTTGTCTTTCCCGTGGATCGTTTTTTCCGGCTTGGGTTCGACAAAATTCGGCGCATCAACATAATGCGCTGTTGTCGCTCAGGTTGCCTTGTATGTTTGCATTTCGGCGAAGCATTAGCCTTTTTTCGTGTTCTACTGACCGCTTATCCAATTAATAATGTACGGTGAGGTGAGGAAAGGCTTTGTAACAAAAAAAAAAAAAACATGGTCTGCATAAGAGTTTGTGTATGTTTGTGCGTTGTTGAAGAAAGATAGCACGTATTTTGTTTTGTGAAACAAACATATTCTATTGTTGGTTTAAAAGTTCTCTGTTATTTGTGAAATGGTTTATTAGCAGTTTAACATCTGCAAGTTCTTTTAATTGATGATTAATTTTATGAAAAAACTGCGTTTTGAGCACAAATTATACAGCTCACATCTAGTGGTGTAAACCTTAAATCGACCGGGTTGAGTGTTGTACCTATTTCTTAAGAAAATATCAGTCTGTTTGATCGTTTATTGTGCAATATTAAATGAATTAAATAAGGCATTAGCAACATCGAAATTTCGTAATATGTTTGTGACTACACACGCTTGTATCGTAGGATCAAGATAAATGTTAATGTATATACTTTTCATTATGCTTTACACTTTAAATAAGTAACATATAGTTTGTAACATTTCTTCTGTGAAGAAATTTGTCTAAGGTGATTTGTATTGCAAGAAAATATGCTGAACGCCCTGCTAGAATTTCCCAGATAAATATGAACTTCATTGCCATCAAGCCATGTTTACGCTATAAGAAAACCGCGGTAATCGGAACATAAAATAAAAGTATTTTTATAGTAAAGTATTTTATAGTTTTATAGTAAGTATAAAAGTATGTTTTCAATTGTTTAGACAAAATCTTCTAATTGGATGTTTTGTTAAAAATAAGTACATTTTTATGCCAATATGTTATTGTATGTGGTTTTCTCTAGTCTCCATGTTTCCCTGTAAAGTAAATAGATTCTGAATATTCTAGCCAAATGTCGTTCAAAAAACGCCAAAAAACGTTCAGAACACACAAAATGAGGTGAAGGTTAAGATTATTACCAATTAAGTGGCCTTGGTCGCTATATTTGGTGATTGTGGTGAAGTAATTTATAGTGGTGTATTGTAATATATAATAATATGCACTTCAATTTTGTTCTGATTGTAATTGATTGATAGTAATTGATAGTTTTGAGCCCACTTTTACAGATTTCTAGTTTTTTTTTCAGCAAAAATCAGTAGCAAAAATCAATAAGGGTTGCTATAGACGCTATGCTATGCATAGACGGTCATATTAACAAAACCACCAAACGATGGCACATGTAGATTCAAACGAAATTACTCTTTAAAACTCTATACTTACTAGGCAAGAATGCCCGATAGAGAATTTGATTTGAAATAAGTATGAGACCATTTTATGTTGTTTTCATACTTTCGGGAAAAGTGAATGTTTGCCGACTGTTGGAACGGTGAGAGAAAGTCATTCTAAACTTAATTTCTGATTTTTTTAGTATTACGGACTATTTTGAACACCTTTAAAAAACATGGGTTGAAACTGTTCTGATGTCTGTCCCTGTCGATCGATTAACAGCATGTTTCATCCATTTTCGAGCAATTTTGATGCAGTTTTGATTTTGACCAAAGCATTTTTGGTATTCTTTTACTTATTTATTATTTTTTTAACATAAAACATAAAAAACATCATCAAGACCCGTCTGCCCGCTCAGCGTAATGTTTATGTAAACGAGCGATAGTATTTTACGTCCATCGCGGGTTACAGTGCATGCGGCAGGGCAAACACGGTGTCACAACTTATGCCGCATTATTATGCTCACGTAGTGTGTGTCACATTTACCTGCGAAAGGAAAGTTCGTCAAAGGAAAAGGAGGTTGAACGTTTCGTTCAACAGCGGGCGGCGCACAACTGACTCGAGAGAAAGGTAGAAAAACACAACCGTCACCTCGAAAGGGAGAGAGAGAGAGTTGAAGCGAATGTGGCCGTTTTCTTTATTGGTTTGTATTTCGCAACACGGTAGATGACCGGCGATCGTAGCCAGCATCCAAACATTCATTGGACGCGCTGTTATTTCGCACAATTGGATCGAAGTTGAATTAAGGACATTTCGTTCAAGCAGTTAGTTTAGGGTAGTGCTGCCTCTTGGCATGATTAATGTCCATTTAACATGTATTTAAAAATTTATAAATTCCACCTATACCTGTCACTGCTATGAGCTAGGAACGGCTAACCCACCACTCTGTTGAGGTTATTTCATTCAAAACCTGATTCTAGCAACCAACCATAAAACATACCGTCCGCTCAGCCCACGCTCTAGCCGCGCGCTCAGCGTGACCTACATATGGTTCCCTCTGTCCATCCGGACCTGGTATCATTAATCGCCCCACTGCGTACTAATATCTCCTAACAGTGCTCAAAACAGTACTAATAATTTATCCTTCACCGATGGATTCAATCAAAATGCCGTCGACGGTCGTGTGCTCGAGCGAGGTATCGAACGGACGTCCACTCAGAACCGCATCCTACGCATCCGGCACTCGAAACTCGGTACAGCACCAAAACAGGGCGGTTGGGTCGTAAATAAATTACTAATATCGAACGGCTCAGGCAACCTACCTACCGGTAGGAACAGAAGTGTAATGTCCGGCGTACTCTGACTGCATAGGACATGGGTTGTGAGTAACGTGACATGTGTTGCTTCTTTTCACAGCCTGCTAAGTGATATATAATCTTCTTAAACGCTCTTCAGGCTATTATATCTGTTGGTGTTCTTTCTTGATAGAATTGTTGGCAATCCAATACTCAAGTTCATCGTTTAGTGCTTTTGTTTCTTTTAGAACATTTACTCCACTATTCAGGGAAGACTACGCCCTAGTCGATGCACCGATTTCTGAACGCAGTGTATTGGCAGAAACCAAATGTTCATTACAAGGCGAGTGGCAGATTGTTCATCGGCGATCAGAAACTGGCGGTCGAAAGGAACGGATATTTATAAACATCCGAAGTGAACTATTTCACGCAGTGCCCGCAGACTCCGCTGCCAAATGCCATAAAGGTGGTTTGATCGAATTGGACCCCTTGGGCGGATGTTTATGAATAGTTTCTTTATTCTCCTCAACATTTGTAAACGATATTTTTAGTCGTGTTTGATCCCGAGATGACGGGCGAGTTGTATGTGGTGAATAATGTGCTTTGTTCGGAATCGGGCAAGAGGTGTTTCAAATAATTACTTTTTTTTAAACGGATCTCTTTACATATTTTACGAGTGAATCACTACCAGTGTAATGCGGTATCGATATCAGAGATGAGGTGTGATTTAATAATGCTTTTTAACAGGAAAGGTAGCGTTATCAATATACAAATAAATACATTTCGTAAATCTTTTAGGACGGTTAAACATTTATTGAGAATTTAATTTTAATTTGAAATCATTCCATATAAACAAATCTTCTTCAATAATCGAATCATCCGTACACCTTAGCCTTCGGCACGCTTTTAATACAAGTTTTAGTACACTTTTTTGAATCTATTTTTACATTAATTTGTCCATGATTTTGACTTTTCTAAAGAAGTTTAACTGTCGTTGTAGGATAAATCGCCGTAAGAAGAACAAATCGCGTTTTGAAGATAGGACGAAATATCGAACCAAATAAAATGTATCGCAAGTAATCTTTCTCCTTAAAGGCCATCGAATAACAGTTACTGAATGACATGGATGAGGTGGCAATTGAGCTTGACAAATGAGCTTTAATTTGCAGAGCAGGACGAGCGATACGTCACGGTAGTCATGGAGGCCTTTAATGAATATTAATTTTCTTTCGGCTGTTTGTCATCGCTTGGCCCTCTAACTGCTGTATTATAGCAGGATGATGTTTATCGCCATCCTCATCGATGACTACCGTGGCGACTGGATCGCTCAGATCAAAGCATTATCACCATCGTTACAGCCGTCGCGTGTTATCAAATTGCGTCATGAATAATACATTCATTACTTACCGATATTCTCTACTGATTTTTTTTACTTCGCCAAACGGATTCACCCGTATTACTTGCAAAGAACGACGACGCTATCTCTGGTCAATACCATGTAACAGCATTGACATATCGTTACTGTGTGCATCAGTTCACCCTTTTCGCATTTCATACATTAATTCAGCACACAAACGATGACTTAGAGTCGTGATGCTTCCAATCGAATTTATATTCACCGTTTTGTTGCACCCAAACGGGAAAATGAAGCAGCAGTTTTTGCAAACATGGAGCAGTGTAAAAAATAATGCAAATTTTCCCTCACAGGAAGATGTTATTAAATCGTCATTAAGCGCACGGTGTAACCCATCCATCACACTTCGTTGCGGAGAGAATTGATGCAGCTGCACAATGAATATTTCAGTTCTGATGCATGAGAAGCAATGCCGTGCCTATTTCCTATTCCGAAGAGCTAGCGAGCTAAACAGGCTCTTCTTATCCCTCTGCACTAAGAGCTGTCCGCTTATGGAGAGGCAACAATGTTCTAATATTGTCTTTTTGAAATTTTAAAGTACATATTATCGCTATTAAGAGTTAAGAGTGGTGAATTCAATTAAAAATTGAACAAATATGGTATTTGTAGTGGTTGTAGTGCCTGATAAGTTAAATTAATTGTTGTGAAGTAATAGTGAACTGAATATATTATTTGTACTAATAATTGCATTAAAACTTGTCGTTAGTAAGGATTAATATAAGGAGTTTAAACATGATCGAAAAAGACTATTTTTGGTACCAATTATTAGTTCCAGTTATATTTCTTAAGGCAAATGAGATGATTACAATTGTGCAATCTCATAGTGTTCAAGCTAGCTCGCGATCAAATATTCCAGAATTGTATGAATCTGTGTTATTTATAAAATATGTATTTTTGTCCATATCTCAAATAATAGGACTAAATTATTATTATATAGAATCATATTGGATCTTCGTATATGCCATACATTAAAATGAGTCATAACCAATACAAACGATGATTCTTTCTGATCTTTACTCATAATTTCTTCAACTCAAACAACTCTTCGTACGAATTGCGAAGCGCTTGAAGCATCGAAATGACTCACCAATCGACTGGAACTTCCCGCGCTTCATCGTGAACATAGCTATGACGTAGTTTGAAAACGTGATGATTCTTTCGACGCAAAAAAACCCAAACGATGCGCTTTGTCTGCACACACCAACCCCTCCACGGCATGGGTTATTCGTGCATATAAGACGCAATTTTCGAAGTTCTCTTCCCTCCCCACCGGTGCAGGTGGCGGTCTAATCTGTTACCCTCACAGTAACAGGATTGCATCAAGATACGACTGAAGGAAACGACGCCGAATAAAGGAAACTATGAAGGGAAAAACGTGCTTCACACACGCACAAAGCGGTTCGTACTTCGAAGTTCTTTCATTAGGGGAAAGTCCTGGAACGGCCAATGAATGCCTGCTTGGGCTGTGCAGTAGAGATTTCCCCTGCCTACTTTGTTCGCATCCCTTTGTACTTGCTTTCGTTCTGCGCATCTTGCACACTTGGCACGTGCCGTTCCTTGCGGCAAGATATTCTTATCCATTCCTAGCGGGTATGACCTACTGAACTAGTTCTCCCATTCTGCCGGAATGTTTCGTTCGCCCTGGAGAAAATAGCACGGAGGGATGTGAGCGAAGATAGATTGTACTATTGTGACTTGAGAGTGTCATTTAATCTGGCAAGAGCGCGAATGCATTCTTGAGGGGCCTTCTTCATTTTATCTTTTTATCATTTTTTCTGCGAGTTGGAAGAAAAATCAGAAGAAATAATGAAATTTCTTCATTCTTTTGTTGTTTGGTGCCTTTTATTTTCTTGCGTGCTTGGCTAAGTTTAAGTTTATTTGTAATACACTTTATGCACATTGGATATATTAACTCAAACAAGGCTGTACAAACTTATGTTTCAACTCTATGACGAACTATGACTATGACGAACAATAAGTTTGCTTATTGTTTACTATGACGAACAATAAGTTTGATGTTATATGACTGTTTTTGCATTACGTAATATAAATATTTAATTAAATAGAATAATTAAAATCAAACATAAAAATCTGACCGGAAACTATTAACTAACTAGTGAAATATGAACAAATGTTGAAAAATACGCGAAGATTTAAATAAAGTGTTTATTGTACATTACATTAGGATTAATACAAGAATAAATAAATAGTTTCAGTTAGTAAAACTACGTATTTTCATGCTCTTTTCGTCATATGTTCTATTGCTATAACAACTACACAACGCACTGTATTTGAACTCTTTTAGTGCTTGCTAAGCATTCTGTTGATCGTATTGTGGAAGTGTTTCAATTTTGACACCTATCCAACACAATCAAATACTCAACACCATTTATACCCATTTTAAGCGTTTTATGCATTCGGAACCTTACACGCAAAAGGATTAAGGGAACCACGTACGTTCATATCGGCCACCGGTCGATTGTGCTTAACGTCGAATGAGTGGCGAAAGAATGTGTGACACACAAGTGGCAAGTAACAAAAGCATGTGTTTCTTCCATAAAGACAGTGTAATTTCCATCCTCTGGGTATAACAGTAAAAAAACACACACAAAATAGAACACTAAACGGAGCATTGTCCTTTGACAAGTGAAACACGCACCGACTCTTGCTCAATAATGTAAGCAATAAAACGGAATGAAATGGACGAAAAGAATGGAACTCACCAGCATAATGCGTCCGGGGGAAAACGCTCGGGGAGTGTTAAATCTCAATTGTCAGTGCGAACCGTACATGAATGTGCCGTGTGACCTAGTTTGACTTTGGATAATGTTTTATGCCAGCGATGCGCCGGTCGGCATTATCATTTACCTAGTGTCAGCAGCGACTGAACTGGCGAAGTATTTGCCATGAGTCGCTGGCATGTCCAAACACAAAAGGATTGAAACAAAATTTAGTAAAGCGAACTATTTCATCAGTTTACCTCCAGTATCATAAACTGATGAAATAGTTCGCTTTACTAGCTTTTGTTTCAATCACAGTATTTTAACATCAACATTTCCATCATTGTTGAATATGTTTATTAGTTTTTATTTAAGGTTGATTTTTTGTTTACTGTTGTTGTATTCAATTTTATTTAGGATATTCCATACTGAGTGAACGATCAGTTTCTTCTGAAAAAAAATATCAAAATTTGCTATTCGTCGAATTCTGAATAATTAAAAAATACTATTATAATTCTATCATAATTATAACGATACAACATTAAGAAGATGTATTTGGTGCGAATTTCTATAAAATAATATCACAATCCAACTACTGAAAGCAACCAATTCTATATCGATGGATGGATTATGATATAATACAATACATTTTTAATTGAAGGAAGCATTCAAAACGATCTATATACACATATTAGCCGATTTATGTCTTATTTATTTTATTTTTTTCTACAAATGTTAGATCATCAATGACAAAACCTGGTTTGAAAGGTTAGCTCTTTATATGTTTGACAAATATATTGAATTCATAAGAATAAAACGAGTTTCTGTAGGTGGTGAAAAAAAAGTAATAGTGTTTGTAAAAAAATGAAAAATAACCATTGAAAGATGCATTTTTGTAGTAACTACCACTTAGTGGAACGTTACTTTCGACTATTTCTTTAAGTTTTATTACCGGGAAAAAACAGCTGGTCGTATAGCTATGTTCCGGACTGTATAACTAAAAAATGAGTCATTACATTACGTTCAAATCGTTTGTCTAAATTTCAAATTAAGGTCTGCTGGCCATAATTGTTTCTTTACAACATCCCGAAACAAACTCTTTTATTATACATACAGGCTCTGAAGATGACGCTACAATAGCATTGGATTTTTTTGTTAATATTTTACTGTTCATTACTATTACCCATCCATTTTTGTTACGCAGACCCGTAGAACTGGTTTTATCATCAGTCCAAATAACTTAGATCCGGTTACCTAAGCAGAATGGTAGTTTCGTCGTTATCGTAGCTTCAGTGTAATAAAAATCAACTTATTTTGCATGTAAACTAGGAAGAAGTTGGGAATAAAGCATTCATCCTGTTCGATGTCTCCATGATATCGACGGTATACTCACTTCGGTATACGTGTTGTGAGATGTTTTTGAATGTAATGGTATGATTTTAGTTTTGTGTACAATTGGTAAAAGTATTGTACCTAAACAAGAAAATACCATACGGACCGATCCGTACGGCCCATGCGCTTGGCCTTATACACCCTAGGATGTGGGTTAAAATCTGAACTGGACATGACTCCCAGGAGTGGCAGTAACTGCCTTCCTTAGGCTATAACAAAGTCAAGGAATGCCAGAAATGGCTGGCGTGGACCTACACATCCTCTAAACACCAACAAAGAATAACAAATATATACAAAATAATTCTTGTGAGGTACTGTATTTAGCAAACAAATCTTTCACACAAAAGAATCACTGTGCTTGGGGAACATATAAAGCATTTGAAACTTTTACTCATTTCTAGGTTAAACACCTCCTTGTGAGACTTGCAACGACACACAAACCGTGCACCGGAACAGTAAGCTTGGCACCGATGCAACGGTTTCGGGACATAGCGTTGCTGCAATACCGTGTGGAGCAAAACGGGGCAAAAATAAACTTTCCATTGCCAACACCACCACCACTACCATGCGATTGTGTATCGTCGACCTCGTTGCCTAAATCGTTGACAAACCGCATCGGTCGACTGACCTACCCACCCACCGCACGCTATGCAACCGTTACCAGAGCAAGCACCCGATTCGGGGGTGTTCCTTTTTCAATTAACCTTGACGGTGCGTCACGGGACGTGCGAAATCGAACCCACCGAGGGATGGTGTTGTTCTAAAAATGTGTGTTTGCGTGCCGTATCGCACATGGACTGACGCAACGGTATTTATCAGCTATCACAACATGACCAATTTCAATCTTTTCATAGTGAGTCCGACATTTTGGAGAGCATCCGTACCTATTCCACAGCATATCAGCACAAATAAACATATCATTTTATACGTTTCTCCCCCATATCTCCGAACAAATAAAAAACGAGCTTTAATTTAAAGCTCCCGGAGCGAAACATCTCCCAGGACAGCATACCTTGCCCACCTACGGTGAAACCTACGGTCGAAAATAAAAATCCTTCCACAGGGATATTCCTTTGAGAGTTTT
>KB673090.1:1879764-1949826 GCA_000349145.1 Anopheles dirus
GGGAGCAGCGGGTGCAAGAAGTGGTTTCATGTTTCCATGGCAACGCACGTTATGCGATGGATCGCGGTGCGTATTCGGCCCTGCTTTTCGGTTCGCCCGAAGAAGAAGCATCCGTCGAGGGAATCTAATCTCTTCTTCGTTTCGTACTTCTTGTTCTAGCTTTTGCTTTGGCTTCATCGGGCGTGCGTGTGTGTGTGTATGTGTTTGTTTTGCGAGCCTCAAGAAATTTCCGCATGTTTCTTGTGCCTCGAAACAAGCGGTTGGGGAGTTGGCAACGGGAAAAAAGCATCAACGCCTGCCCGAACGGAACGGAATGTTCAAAGGAAACTTCGGTTACATATCGATTGCCTTTATAGTTGATTCTTTCTTCATTGTATCAGCCTACAAACCCTGTTTCGATGAAGGCTCAATTCTCCGAATTCGTGCGAAAACTTTTAATGTATCTAGTTTTTCTAGCGAATTGTGCTTACTTTAACATACAGCTTATTATAAGAATTTTTCATAAAACTTAGATAAGCCGAAACATAACATTAACGTAAACGAAATCTAGGTTATGGAAGAGGATAATTATATTTGATAAATTCTTATGCTTGCACGATCAATTATACTAATTCATTAAGCACCTAAGGAGCATTTTTTCACCACCATGGTACAGTCTACCAATGGTACGTCATATATTTCACCTTCAGAAATCGCAATTCCGCAAGAGTGGAAAAGCTCAGAACAACTCGAGCCTGCTTCCACGCACCCACTCCAACATCGTTCTTAGGGCGTGCAGCTCGCGCTGTTGCTGGATCGATCGAAGAAGGTGCGGTTTTCGGTGTTTCCAGAGAACCAACGTAGGTCCGCACCCATCGGCAGTTCCGTGCAGAGAGAGAGAGAGAGAGAGAGAGAGAGAGAGAGAGAGAGAGCCGGCACGCAAAAAACACGCACTTACGCACGCAACGTTTCACATATATCTTATTCATTACGACGGAAAAAGGGTTGGGGACGAGGGCAACGCGCATTTCGCGAATGCAAGATGTCATATTTTACCATCGAGAACCGGGGAGCTCGTTACATCCGAGTGTCCTGGTGGAGCCGCCTGGTTGGTTTGGTGGGGTTGTGCTAAAAACATATCTTTACTTCATTTTACAGCAACGCGGAATTGGTTTGAGGAGAGTAAGTTTGGCTTGAAAGTATGTTCTGATACTTCTTGAGCTTATACATTCGAATTATGAGTCTTCACTTCATGTTATACTTCTTTTTAACTGCTGGTGTTGCTTTTGCTTCATGAAATAGTATCTATTATTTACGCATAATATCCACGACCTAATTGCTAAACTGGAGCGATCACTCCTAGGTATCGTCCCACTCTTTACTTCCCTGAACTAGATCCTTTGACTGAACGAAGCTGGACTCATAAACAATTCAATAAAAAACGATAAAAATGTTGTACTAAAAGTTGTACTAAAAAAATCTGACTACAAAGGTTCAATAGTTCACCTCTACTAGAACTCTTGTTATTCGGTCAAGGGATTATTTTACGAAAGTATCTACAACATGATTAACATTAGATAAGCAACGTTTACTAAAATGTAAAGTTACTTGAAAAACTAAAATAAATTGAAAAAAATTTCACCGAGAAAAACCGCACTGCATTGCTATGGGCGGGTGATTATTGTAAAATTTAGTCAAACAAATCGATTGAAGAATCTAAAAACGAAACCCCATTACGTTGATCGAGAGCAAGTGCAAGTGTTCAAAAGATTATTCTGAATCTCATTGTATTTGATTTACAATGTCTTTACCTATCTGAGCCATTATTAGAACTCCTATACGTTGTTCATAGTAAATTGAAAGATTGTTGCATATCCTCGTAATAAAATAATAAAATGAATGTCAAAACATTACGGCTTAGTTGATGAATTCGTCTGCAAAAGAGCTTAATTACACTCTGGGTTGTTTAATAAGAAAAGCTTCGATAGTGATAACATTTGAAGACAAAACAAAACATGATAGAAAAGATGAAAACAAATATTAACCTGCTGTGAAATCTGTCGAGAATTCTCGACGAAATAGATTTTGGATATGGAAAAACTCTAGAAGATTCAGGTTATTCACTTAGTGCTCGGTATGCTTAATGATAAACCATCAAGCAATTGCTATGGTAGCTTCTTCTGCCTCACAAGTGACTAGCTTGACAACACGCCAGTAGTCAGCGGCGTTATTTGCTTATTTAGTCTTATCGTTGGACTCCCACAGTGACACCCAACGAGGCACGCGCCACGAGTTTATGTAGAATATTTATGATATCGTCCTGATAACAAACCGTTCCGCTTTTACTACCATCAGGTTTTATTTGTTTTCTCCCCGTTTGTGGGGATATAATCCCGGGACGCCAAACGAAGGAATATGTGCATTTCCATGCGTCATTAGATACTTCCAGCCCGATTCCTATCGAGCGCATCTTTGTGCGACATATCTGCCGAAGATCACGGCGCTTTATTTTGTACTTGAGTTGGTCTCCATGGAAACGGTTTAAAGTTTGCAGTAGCTGAGAAAATGCGACTACCGTGTCACTGCATATAGCCCCGTGCGAGAAGGTCGTGCAAAATCGGTACGACGGCCGCACGATACACTGCGCCATTGTACTGCACGTCCCGAACGCGCTCACCGTGTTCCTCCTTGAAGAATGCGTCGAAGCTCAGGTCTAGGTCGTGCGTGCGTTCCATCAGCATGATCGGCATCAGCACGATAGCACAGACAAGCCCTGAAAGATAGGAAAAGAATGCATTTTAAAACTGTTTCGATCGCTGCGATCATAAGTCGAAAGGGTCGCACCGAAAAACTCGTTCCTCCTGTACTCTTCCTTTACGTCGTCCAACGTCGGCAAGGGCTCGTAATGGACACGTTTCAGTGTTTCGCGGAGCGTCTGATGGTACAGCTGCAGCAGGTCTTCCAGCCGATCTTGGCGTACATCCTTCCGGGGGCAGTTATACAGCGTGTAGACGAGATCCAGCCCCGGGCTACCGTACGAGGACAGCTGATAGTCGACGAACATCACCTCGCGCACGGCGGTTTCGTTTTCGTACCGGAACATCATGTTGTTGCTCCACAGATCGCCATGGTTGAGCACCTCGTACCGCGCCCCCGCCTGCCGCGGTTGCACACAGTCGGCAATGCGTTGCCTGAACGACGGCCGCAACACTTCCAGCTGCCGCAAAACGGCCGGCTTCAGCTCGGCCCAGCCAGCCGCGACGGCAATGAACTTCTCCAGTCCCTTCTGAAAGGCTTGCAGTACGCGCGCCTCTTCCGGCTTCTCGCAAGGGTTGTGGAACCCGTACGAGTACCGCTCCGCCAGGTGGCGTTCGTTTTCCGGGCTCTGTTTCGCGTACAGCATCGAGCCGGCATGGAACTTGGCGATCTTGCGCATCACCAGCGCCATGTGCTCGAAATCGAGTCCACCCTGGGTCCGATCGCACATGCGGAAGCCGAGCACCTTCAGATCCTCGAACACGATCGTCCGGACGGGTTCGGTCGTGGCGTAGTAGCACTTTGCCCCGAACTGCTCCCGTCCGTCGGCGGACACGAGCCGGCTGAAGGTGGGCAGCATCTGCTGGAACGATTCCGACTCCTTCCGGAAGGCGTCCAGCACGTCGAGCGTGGCGCCACGATCGCCGACGTCGGGCATGCACTTCGCGAGCAGCCGCTTCTCGGACGTGCCGCCATCGTACTCCACGCGGATCCAGAACACGTCGCTCAGGTAGTTGTCACCGGCGGCCGTCGCCGGGCCAGCCGTGAACCGGTCGATCGCCACCGGACGCTGCAGATCGTGCTCGAGCGAACGCTTGATCAACGACTCCGTCAGGTAGCTCGGAAGCTGCGGCTGGTGCGATCCTTCCATGGTGGACATCTCCGTTGGACTGTTCCACCGTTCGCGTACGATCGCTGACGCAAACATTCCAAAGGGCGGTGTGTCTCCGATGGATAAGCTATCCCCCGATGATTTACTGTGCCCGCAACGGATGGTGCTAGGGACAGCAACAAAAAAAAACTCCACCATTAAGCACCCGACGTGCATGATGATAAGCACATTTCAGCAGGGGTGAACAGTGCGAATTGTTAAGCGGCACATCATCAGCGCTAGTGTGCCCGGGCGGTTCGAAAAGTCGCCGTCTAATTACCCGCAAAAAAGACCCCGCATGAAGCGAATAGGAAGAAGCATCAAAAGTCAACAGAACACGAAACGGAACGAAGATCTCAGCCACCGTCCGTCCGTCATTAGGAACCACAAACGCGGACAGATTAGGCGCGTACGTTTGAATGGCAAATATTTAGTCGAGAACTGTTATCTGCCATTTAAGAATAGGTTACCGCTTTGCCGGCTTTTGTTCTATCCACAACCTCGCGCTGAATTGAAGCACAATAAAACTGACCATTTTAATCGCATGACGAACCAAGTTCTCCCGATAAGGGAGGGACGCGTGCCGCCGCACACACACACACACGCACTGATTAGTATGCTTGTAATCGCTGATGATACGGTTAGATATGGTTTCGACTTCTATAGATTGTTATGAATAACGACACTCATCGCATGGCATCTTCCCGACATGCACCAGGATGAATTCGACCTTGATCTGCTGTTGTGCCAAAAAGCAATAAACGCAAAAATAGAAGAGAACAATAAACCATGCCGGAAAAAGCGTCAACGCATGCGAAGTGATACTTGTTTTGTGAGAATTTTGTCACGGATCGAGTATGAATAGGATTATTCTGGTTCAAATTACCATTTGAGGTTAACATGACTCAAGCACCCTGAAAGTATAAAAGTCTTTGGTGAAGAGTTATTTGTACCATGAAAGTAGCTCGTGTCAACTGTCTTTAGGGATGTTGAAATCTTAGTAGAATTGTGGATTATGTAAGAATCTTGCGTCTCCAAGCTTGTGATTCACTCTCCAAGTCCAGAGACTGACTCAGTCAGTCGCTTCATTAAAGAATAATCGCGGCGCATGAGCTCAGTATTATCATATCTGTTTTGTGATTTACTCTGTGCCTCTTTTGAAATTGTTAAAGAATCAATTACTTTAAGAAATCTATTCAAAATGCTACTGTCTATATGCTTTCATGTAAGGTCGTAAAGGTTAAAAATTTTCGAGGTAAGAGTCATATCCCAAAAAATCGTTTCTAAGCAAGCTAATATTCGCAAGCTAATAATATAATACAGTGCCTCAAAGACTAATCCGTACACCTTAAATTCGAACTATTTTTTGTCTTTGTGATCGATAGTGTGCTTTCTTCCATAGTAAGTGTACCTAAAGGCAAAACTTCGAGTCTCATTCCTTTTTAGTTATCTATTTCAACCATCTTTATTTCATTACAAGTTGATCTAAAAGAGGGTGACTTTGGATCGCATATCCTGGAGAAGACAGGATATTCTACAGGACGTTCCTGACAAAATAGTTTGGTCAGGAAGTGCAATAGCCCATTTCGTTTGGAGCTTTTTTTTTTGCTCTTACATATGGCTTCTAAAATATCTCTAATTGCTCACCGATGTACAGTTTTATCGTATTGACTTCCACTGTATTTTCATTCACAAAACTCATGGAATTGTGACGTCCGGACAAACAAACACGGAAAGAGCTTGCACAACCTGCTCAATCAAGCAAGCCCTTCGCGAAGAATCTTTCCAGGATAGAGATAACCGATTTGCGATACTGCCTGCCCTGGTACTGGATGGTGCGAATTTTATCCGCGTGCTCCGCATTGATCAGGTTGTCGAACGTGAGCTTCACCTCGTCTGTGCGTTCCATGAGGATGATCGGTAGCATCGAAAGTCCACTCACGAGTCCTGCAAAAAAAGGAGAATGACGTGGAGTATTATCACTTGTAGTGCGATCTCACTTCCCATACCGACAGCTCACTTACCGATAAACTCATGCCGTGCGTATTCCGTCTGCACGTCGGCAAACGTCGGGACGCTCAGTTGGTAGTCGCCGGCACGCAAACCCTCGCACAGCGATCGATGGTAGATTTGCAGCAGTTCTTCGATTCGATTTTCGCGCACCTCGAACCGGGGACAGTTGTGCAGACAGTACACCAGATCGATGCCGGGGCTGGCGTAGCTTGAACACTGGTAGTCGACGAACATCACCTCACGGACGGTCGCCTCGTCCGACGCATCGTCGTACAGGAACATCATGTTGTTGCTCCAAAGATCTCCGTGGTTCAACACCCGGTAGCAAAGCGCTTCGTTGGCATCTTCCGCCGAAAGGGATTGCGCAACGCGGCGCACATAGTTCGGCTTGAGTGCCTCCAGCTTCTGCCGGATGGCGGGATCGAGCTCGGGCCAATCGGTGGATACTTCAAGGAACTTGGCTATCCCAGCGCCAAACATCATCAGCGCCGGATTGGTTCGTTCGTCATCACCCGGCAGGATGATGCCGTGTGAATAGTAGTCGGCCACGAGCTTCCGTTCGGAGGCACCGCGCGCCACATACACCATCGAGGCCGCATGGAACCGTCCGATCTTGCGCATGATCAACTCGCAGTGTGCAAAGTCCAGTCCACCGCGCGTCCGATCCGGCATCCGGTACCCGAGCGCCTTCAGGTCTTCGAACACGAGCGTGTCCAGCGGATCTCGGGTGGCGTAGAAACATCGCGCACCGAACAGAACCACCGAACCGTCGGCTCCCGACACGATCTGGCTGAACACGGGGAGCAGCTTGTGGAAGGTGTTTACCTCCTTCCCGAATGCGTTGATATTCTCACCGAAGTTCTTTATCGTTTCGTCATTGGCAACAATTTTCACCACCAGCCGGATCTCCTTGGTGTCGTTGTAGCGGACGACGATCGTGAACACATCGCTGCTGTAGTTGTCCCCGGGTTTGGTGGCTGGGCTTGCGGTGAATTCATCGACCCGAACTGAGCCCTCGTCGGTGAGGTTTTCCTCCAAAACACGCTGCAGGAAGGCAACATCCAAGAAGGCCGGTAGCTGCTTCTCGGTTGTAGTAACACTTTCGTCACCTGTACTGCCGGACATGGCGTGCGGGAAGCTGTGAAACGTTCTTGATACACTCCTTGCGAAAGCCGCCAACCAACTGCACAGACCGAGTCGCTCTCGTCACCATCACAGCGCGCTTATCAATTTGACTCTAAACACAGCCGAAAAGCGCCGCACTTCACCTCGTAACCCATCGTTTTGGCCAATTGATAAAGCACGATAAAGAATGGCAACAGTGCGCGTGTGGCCGCGCGGTGCGAAGGTTGCAAACGATTCAAATATATGATCACCCATCATGGACCATCATTGTGAAGTTAGATGTTTTGATGCACTGAATGAAGCGATAACCGTTTGGAAAAGAATGTGTGTTCGCTAAGAGTGCGCTTTTTTCGTATTGCCTGTTCGTTGCTGAGCTTCTTTAGTATAAGAGTATACGCAATCATTCTCGCTCACATACATATACACTCGCTTGTCTGATCTTAATAAACTTACCTTAAGATTGAGAGGATCTTTTTCAAGCATTTGAACATCAACGTTACATGATTTACAACTTATTACATTTCCTTTGCACAAGATGAAACCTTAGCATGAGGGATGATGTTATCATTTTGGTGATTAAAAACGTGACACTAAGCACTCAAGATCTCAACGCAACACACCTGATTGATTGATGTTTCCTTAAGATATGTTATCAAAAATCCGAAAATGGTTTCACTGAAAGTGAACTGAAAGTGAGTTCAGATTGATGATCGGTTGAATCGATTGAATCATGGATCATTGTTTATGTACAACCCGAATAACAACGACCCTGAACATGTTACATAAGTAATATTTTTTTAATCATAAATAAACCATTTCGTAAGTAGACATCAGTCATAGCACGATCCATCTCCGAATCTCACCCATCTTGAGATCTCTCTAGAATCTGCTAAACGAAGAATTAATCTTCAGTCTAGCAAATGTTCTGTACAAAGAACGAGTGTTTGCAACAAATATTCCGCAATGCCTTTAAATCAATTCAAAGTAATTGCATTTATCGGTAGATCAATTGATAGCAACCAAAAATTTAACGAAATTGCAATTTTTGAGGCCATAACCTTCCATGTAATTGTCATTAGTTGTATGCGTAGTTTTGTTCAGCATGGTAGATCTTAACAGAATCAACTATAGGATTGGCGAACGGGCTATGCATCTAAGTAAACGTTGGCACTAGACGAAAATAAAACTAAAGTTTGTCATCAATCATGACTCCTGAAAAACGCGCGTTCGAAATGCAACACAAAAAGCGAATGGATTTCAAAAGCTAATCCCTTAAATTTATTACATTTATCATTATTGTAATTAACCTAACATGTATGCAATTAACAGGGCGCACGGGAACACGCACCGAAAAAAAACAATGTGAATACAAAACAAAAATTGCTCGATGTTCCGCAGCTTGCGGGATCTGTAGATGGAGCAGTGAGTTTCTCATTGCATTTCAGCATCTGTACATCTAGTTACAGTCCGTGACATATACGTTTTTCTTCTACCCATTACCTTCAGCGGCCACTCCAAAGGTAAGGTGGAGAAAAACGCTGGTATTGTTTTGCATTGTTTTGCGCTCTTACTCTTTTAAATCGCCACAATTTTTCCATGATTTCTTAGCATGATGATGAGGAAGGAGACAAACTTTGTTCCGGTTCGAATCCATATTTTTGCAATGAACGCTAAAATGGGCACATCTTATGTACATTGGCTGTATCGTTTCCGCTGCAGACATGGCCCACAGTGCGAAGGTTTCGTTTGATTTTCTAGTTCTGCACATTGCAGCGGGCGGTATCTGTTTTGTTGACGACAAAACGTACGGCATGTCCTAGACCTGCACCGAAACATTTAATTACATTCCGTAATATCCGGCTCGACGTTCTGAATCTGCTGCTGGCTTTTGCTCGTGACCATGCACGACTTAGCCACCGATTCGAAGAGCCTGATGAAGAGAAAAACATGTTATTATTATACGACAAAATGTGACCGATAGGAAGCATTGAACGTACCGTTCAATTTCCGGAGCACAGTGCACGAAATCGTGATCCCAGAACTTGTAGATCGGATTTTTTATCAGCTCGATGAACGTGATCAACAAGCCCCACGGATGCGGCCGATTGACGATCAGACGTTCGAGCAGCACGCGTGTGATTTGTTCCTGCGAATAAAGAAAAGCGAACATGAGTATCACAATATCCAATTCCGTTCAACAAAACAATCAAGAAAGAAGCCTCACCTGTATAGCCTCCGAGTTGGCCTCACCGAACAGATACAGAATGCAACAGCTGAAGTAGTGTGTGTGGCTGTTCGGATAGCGCAGCTGGTTGGCGATCGCATTCAGGAACAGATAGCGTCCCTCGGTATCGAGATCCACCGCCAGATTTTGGAAGATGTCCATGTGCGCGCTGTGCATAATTGTGGCCATCGTTGGTCCCAAATTTTTCGAACTGTTTGAAAAATTTCCGCGAAACAAAAAAAGGCGATAAGTATCACAAATCTTAGTGCAAACGCAGTGCAGAATGAAGAACTTACCGAATGTGAGCAATGGCTTGCGTACCGACGTACAGTACCAGGGCGTTCATCAGCGGGATATTGTAGCGCGAACCGACTTCATTCGAGATCTGCAGGTTCGAGCGCAACTCCGACAGGAAGGTGACCGGTGCCCGAGCCTTCAGGTACGAGTCCAGGTCCTTCTTGAAGCTAACCGGCTGAATGGCTGCGGAATAATTGATGGAAACTCGCGGCGATCCACCAATATCGTTCAGCATATCAACCTGGATAAAAGGATAGAACATTTAAATCGTCACGTTCTAATGCAAATTCGGCTCAAGTAGTAGTCACCTTCAGGTTCGGTGTAAACGGATCCGGCAGACGCATGTTGCGCGGGTACGGCGACAGGATCAGATTGCGCATCTGGATGCAGTTCGACGGGATCACGTCACAGAACGCGAAGTGATAATCGCACAGGAACTCGGGGAAATCGTGCAACAGCACTAGCAGAACACGCAGCGTTCCCTTGTACAGATGCTGCACCGGTTTGGCAAGTTCGGCGTTGCGCAGGAACGGCGCGAGGTACTTGAACAGATCGATCAGCAGCTGCGAGTACATGTGCCAGCCCTTCTGCTGCGGGATCATCGCAAGGATGCGCCCGATGAAGACGCGGTGCGCGATCAGCTCCAGCCAGGAGTAGCAGAAACCGGGGGCCGCAGCCGGACGGAGGATGTGGTACGTGTGGCAGAACGCAGTGATCACACTGATACTGATGTTCTCCAGCACCGGATCGTGCGTAGTCAGCTCGAGGAAGAGCATGGCAAAGATCCGGTGGTAGCCCATCTGCTGGAAGGCCGTCGTGTGCACCTCCTGGTCGTGCATGAGAATGCCGATAATGATGCCAAGAATCTATGGGGAGGAGGAAAAAGAATCGGCATAGTATAAAATAACTATTTACTATCGTAGGTTTTACATGTTTAGCTTGACGGATAATGTAATAAGAAAGAGCAATGGAATCAAGCGAAAGATGATTTGAAGATATTGTGTACTATTCCACTCTCACTTAGTCGAGAACAAGAAAATAACTGCTTTTAAACCTATCATTTAAAGACTCACTTTCGATAGTGTCTGGCTGTCGAAAAATATATTTGTATGGCTAAAGTAGCTTTTTATGAAAGTTATTTCTACAGTCAGATTTTACAAAAGTTGTTTCTTAGCGACATATCTTGACTGATAGCCTAAAATAACACTACTGTTTAACACTTCTCTCTCGTGACGCTGTTCGTACGAATTTAAATACAAATTTAAATGTATTGTACTATGTGTACAAGCAAAAAATACTGTAGATTGGAAGTTTGCTAATTTGAGGTACAAACAAAACACTCACCTTATTCAGCAGATTCAGCTTCGTGTTCGTGTTGCCACTTTCGCCCGAGTGCTTCACCAGCAGCGCAATCAGCCGCACGTACGCATCGATGAACTGGAAGACCTTTCCCTTCGCGTTCGGATCGTTCGCGTTGCGATACGTCAGATCGATACAGTACTGGGTAGCGTAGCGGAAGAAGCGTGTCAGCGGTTCATCACCCTTCAGAATGCCGTGAGCGTTCAGCTTGCTCACGAACAAGCTGAAACCCTTCAGCGGATCCCGGCAGGTGTTAGGCGACAGCGCAATCGTAACCCAATCCTTGAGCAGGAACTCGGCCCGCTCGTGAAAACCGGGCGGATCGTCAATATCCGACTAGAGCCATGGAGTAGATAAAAATGAACATCAATAAACTGTAATACCGCATAATCGAACATTATATGTACCCTGGCCTGTGCGACGCCCGCATGGATGTAGGACGTCGGTCCGACGACGGCACGGTCCATCAGGAACGAGTTCGGATCGTGATTCGCGCGCAGCATCTCGATCAGATGCGTCAAACCTTCCGGTGCACGCGGATGCGCAGTCAGGCGGTGCAGCATTTCAATCGTGCCCCCTAGGTCATTCTCGCTGATGACCGGATTGTGTCGCTCGTCGATGAAGAACGTCTGCAGCAGTTGCATCGCGAACACGACCGCCACGTAGTTATTACCGTTGTCCATCAGCTGCACCATCATCATGTCAAACTGCTGTATGTTGACGAAGTTGGACGAGATCAACAGATCGACCGCTTCCACGTTGTAGCGCAGCTCTTCCCGACACTCGAGCATATATCGCGTGATGGCTTTGTTCGTCCACACCGGTCCGAACAGTCGGACGTCCTGCATTAGGCGCATGGCGCGCAGATGAATGTCCCGGTACAGCTTGATGTGCTCCAGCTGGTCCGGAATGTTGACCAAACCTTCTAGGAGTCCTTCGACCGCCTTGTTCAACAGCGTACACCCAGTAATGTGGTCTAGCGAACGGTGAGCATGAATCAAATACTCCAGCAACTGCTCCATGTTGTTCGTGTGAACCTGCAAATTCATAATTTTGTTGTGAGTTATTAAATTATTACGATACGAAAGGAAGATATTGTATTTGATGAACGTACATAGCAAAATGGGGTATGCTATGCCATTGGGAAGTTGGATTCATCACGGGTAAACGAACTCAAGCAAAGACCAAAAATGGCAGAGCAACATCTCCAAAGTTTGTTGTAACAAAGAAAAACAAGAGATGATTCTTTGTAGTGTCAAAAGGAAATAAGGAGTAAACTTGCAATAATGTTCAAAAATATTTACTTTGCTAGTATTTTTTATCAAACAGTTGTGGTAAAATTATTTTAGAATGAATTCAATTTGCTGTTTATTATTTACACGTCAAACGTACGTAATCAAACCAATTAAAAACAATACAGCCTCGCATAAAGACTTACCTGCAGTATCGGAATGAGACGGGCTGTCTTGATGAACTGGTCCATCTTGTTCGCAAGATCATCGTACGTCGCACCAATCTCATCCGTCGAGTACGAATCCTAAAAGCCGCGACAACACCATTAGCATTGAAAAACACATTCCCTCAAAAGAAACGAACAAGATCGCCTCCGGGTGAGTAACTTACCGCCATTTTTGGTGCGAACTGTGCCACATCGCGCTCCGTGATCGGCAAGAATCCAGGAATGTTGCGGGCAAACTCCTCGTACACCGCCAGCTGGCTCGGCGACACACCACCCACGGTCAGACGAATGCGTTCTGGCAACCGTTCCGCCTGGTACGACAGGACGTTCGCATCGCAGTACCGGCGGCCCTCCTGGCGCGCGATCTTCCGCACCTGATAATCGTCCGCCAGTATCTTGTCCATCTCGATCGCCACCTTCTCCATCGCGGTCTTCTGGATGAACGCCGACACCAGATCGATGTTGTCGAGCGCCAACTGGTTCGCGGCCGCCTCGTTGATGTCCTTCTGCGCGGTACTGATCGCCGTACCGAAGCCCTGCTTGATATTGTTCTGGATGCTCTGCAGCATCTGCTCGCGGCACGTTATCATCGCCATGCCAGCGACCAGCGACCGGGCCATGTTGTGCGCGGCCCGCCGCATTCGCGTCTCGTCCGAATCGAGCGCAAAGTCCTTGCGGATTATCTGTTCGGTCGTTTTCGACGCGATCTTCACGCTCCGGTCAACGATAGGGGTGATCCATTCGGAGATGGTACGCTCCAGGCCGGTCTTCGCAATCACCTTCAGATGCGCGTTCGAGTGCAGGACGGCGATGTTCGGCTGGTAGATGATGTGCTGCACGATGTTGCTCAGATTGGTGATGTTGATGTCGGAGTAGTGGAACCGTGGCTCTGGTGGCCCGTTCGCTGCCTGGGATGGGTCCATCGCTACGTTCGCCGGCGAACTGGACGGTCCACCGCTAGATCCGATCTCGTCCGGACCGGGCGGAAGCTGTGGGATAACCGCGACAACACCACCGCCACCATCACCGCCTACACCACCACTCCCAGCACCGCTGGGTCCTGCTGTGGCGATGACGGCGGCAGGCAATGATTCTTTAGGAGGTTTTGGCTGCGATAACTGGTACTCGATGTTTTGCGCCCGATCCGGGTCTTTCAGGTAGATAGCCGGCTTGAGGTCGCTCACGTCAATGTTGAGGTTTTTGCACAGCACCTCGATCTCGAACTTGAGGTTCAGCTTCAGATCCGGCTCCTGGTGCAGCTCCGCCAGCAGGTTCATGATAGACATCGTCCACGGATTTGGTGGCTTGAACACCTTGCTCTTCGCGCACGATTCCAGCACCTTCGCGACGAACGGCACCACGTATAGCAGCTCCTGCTGGCCCTTGTTGTACGCCTCCACTAGCAGGGACTTTACGTCGATGTCGAGCAGCAGAATGGGCTTGTTGCGCCCGAGCGTCATCATGCCTAGCCAGTGGCCAAGGTTTTTCAGCAGAGAGCGATCGGAGAAGTTTGCAATGCCCTTGTCTGAGCGCAGCAGGACGCGAATGTTGCGGAACGTTTCCTTGGTGACGAGCCGGTTAATCTCCGCGATTTTGAGCGCGTCCAGGAAGTTCGAGTACAGCACGTGAAAGTTCACCTCGATCGAGGCTCGCTTGAGGACTAGATACTGCGCCAGCCAGGTGTAGTAGTCCTTCTGAAGGATATCCTTGATCTCCTCGCACTTCTGCTGCAGATTGATCTGGCTGAGATTGTTGAAGATGAACGCCGTCTTGTCCTGGATCGCGTCCGGCGGTGCGATGATCTTCTCCTCGCGATCCTGCGTTGCCACCAGCAGCGTGTCGATGTTCGTTGCGTTCGCGATCGATTTCACGCGCGGCGGTTGTCCACCGCCACTGTTTCCGCCGCCACCACCGCCACCACCACTTCCACCCGCCGCTACCATCTGCTGCCCGCCGATGTTTATCTTGCCGGGCGTTCCGGCACCACCGGATGCGGCAGCAGCAGCTGTCGCTACCCCACCAACAGCTGCCGCCGCTGCCGCCGCCGAAGTCGACGGTGAAACGCCGGGCAGCGTCAGGTTGCTCGAGCCGGTGACGGAGTTGCTGCGGTAAAGCGGATTACCCACCGGACCGCCGCGTCCGCCCGCCGCACTGCTCGGTATGAAATGCAAGATCGACGGAGGCAACGGACCCGGCCCAAGCGTTTTGTTCGGTGGCTCCTGGCCCTGCGCACCGCAATTGATGTACTCGATCAAATGCGGCGGAAACTCACTGAAGTGTGGGATCGTGTGGACGTACTCGCAGTACTTCGGGTACAGGTGCAGCTTGTTTTTGAATCGATCCAGCGCCGTAATTCCAAAATAGTACATCTTCGAGCCGTCCGGTTTTTTGAGCGCGTCCAGCACACAGCGCAGAGCCAGGCCGAGTGCGACGTACGTCGTGACGAGATTGCGCTCCACCATGCCTCCGAACAGCTGGGCGGTCGTCTGCAGCTCCTTGTCCGGGTACTGCGGGAAGAATTTGTACTCCTCGAACAGATTGCGCAGCATGCACTGATAGACATCGTTCTCGTGTCGATTCGGTGAATCTTTGTACCGCTGCAGCATGTCGAGTACCTCGTCGATCGACAGGGTCGGATGCGGCGGCAGGTTGTAGATGCGCTGGAAGTAGCTGTTTGCTTCGTCTTCCACTTCCTTCGACACCGGTTGCGCCATTTCCGTTGGGAACGGGGATGGATTGATGGCGGCCGCGTTCGGAATACCGCCTCCGCCTCCACCGGCACCAGCCACAAGCTTGTCGTTCGGTGCCTGCTGCAACCGACCGAGCGAACCGGCGGCTTGGGCAGCTGCGGCAGCAACTGCAGCAGCCGACGGCGGAATGGGCATCATCGGGAACGGGCTGCTCGACGGTAGCAACCGCGACGGCGAGGCAGGCGTGGCGATGATGTTGTTGAAGCTAAACGCGCTACTACCACCGCCCGGTCCTCCGCCAATACTCAGGCCAGCAATGTTCGCCGACAGACTGTTCAACGAATCCACCATCGGTGGCAACAGTTGGCTTCCCATTGCGTTCGCCCCAAACGCATCCAACCCGCGGTGCGTGCGCAGCACGTTCGGCGGTGGTTGCTGCTGCTGCTGCTGCTGTTGCTGCGGTGCTTGCTGCTGCGGTTGCTGCTGCTGTTGGGCGCGCGTTTTCGAACTCAACAACATCCCGTACTGCGTCATGTTGTGAATCATCTCCGACACTTCCGGCGTACAGCTGCCGATGCAGGCCTGCAGACAATTCAGGATCGTGCTAAGCGTTTCCGGAGGCAGCTGCGCCGACTTCGGGATCTGCTCCTCACTATACTTCCCGCCCATGATCTGCGGGCAGCGCCGTTGCAGAAACTTGATGATCGTCTTTACGAACGGCTCACCGTGATCGCGTATCTTGTCCGCGAGCCACTTCTCCAGCTTGAGATACTCGCGCCGCGACGCCAGACAGGCCAGATCGATGATGAACATGTACGTACGTATGTTCAGCAGGTTCGAGAGCGCCTTCAGGTCCTGCGCCACATCCAGAATGCGTGACAGTCTCGACTGATCTCCGTCGCCCACCATGTACCAGTCAGACATTGCGTGCAGGATAATCGGCCGGAGTGTAACGCTGAAGGTTGAATGATTCCAGGCGTGATGCAGGATCGTGCCCGCGTTCGGATGGTTGCCGAGAAAGATCGGCACCAGGTTGGTAAACAGATCCTGCCGGGCCGTCGTCATTGGCTGATTGATCTGCAACAGTGCCAAAAACAGCACGTCCGGGCAGAGCGCACCCGGTACTTTGAAGATCTTCATCACCTTCTCGCTCAGGTTCGCGTGGTCTGCGATGTACAGCAGCACGTCGACGAGATGGAGCGACATCCACGACGCCACCTCCTTGTTGTCCGTTTCCGGGGGCGTTTTGAGCAGCTCCAGCGACACGCTCGTGTAGATGTGGTCAGCAAACGAGTACAGGTCCGGATTCTTCAGTATCTGTGCGATGATCGACAGCTGACCCTCGACGTTGGCCCACCGCTGGTACAGACACTCGACCGGGAACTGTTGGCCCATGTTGCTTGCCTGCATGCCCATTTTCACGATCGTGAGCAACAGCGACAGTCCAGCACGGTCCTTCAGCATGAACTCCGGATGGTCCAACGCCAGACACACCTCCTTCCAGTTCAGGTTCGGCACGACCTCCTTCAGCGCCTGTACCAGCACCTCCGGCTTCCAGGTGGTGTTTTCTGACGCGGAAGATCCACCGTTCCCGCCATCCTTGCCCTTTTGCCCAGTGGCCGGATCGCTTCCCTGCGGCCAGAAGGCACTCGGTGTCGGTAGGTTGATGTTGCTCTCGGAAAGCGTTTCGTGCGTCAGACACATGGAGGACACAATCTTCGCCACATCCTGCGGCGTGATTTCCCGTCCGCCCACCTTCAGCAGATGGTTCCGACAGTCGTCGAGCGTGGCAGTGAACGAATAGCCCACCTCGACGACGAGATTCGTCCAGGAGGTCTTCATGATCGACGACTGCAGGATGCTGTGCGTGTTGATTTTCAGTATCTCGGCCGAAATCTCCGAGTTTTCCGCGTACAGTAGCGGGGCGAGCACGAGCGGGACGCGATCGCGCGGAAAATCGCGACACAGCTGCTGCCGGAAGCGATCGTACGTTTGATCCGAAAGGCCGTAGGTCGCGTGCTTGCCGTAGGAGATGAGGGACAGTATCTGCTGCAGGAACTCCGGTGATACGTCGTTGAGGCTGCCGTCGACGTTACTGCCAGCGTCTGTAAAAATAGGTAGTGGCAAATTATATTCTATGCAACAGAGTTTGCACGTTTTGAAAATTCCTATCCACTCACCAGCTTCGACGTAGCTTTCAATAAGCCCCGTGAGACAAGTCTTAAGATGCGTTTCCGCCGTCCGTACTATATCCGGGTGCTCCGAGTTGAGCAGGGCGATTGAAAGGGCCGTTTCCTGGATCGGTGTACAGGAGATAGTTTTCGAGATCTGCACCAGTAGGTTCGACGTTGGCTTCAGCGACTAATTCGATGACAAGGATGCAGCGGTTGCAAAAAGCATCAGATGAAACGACAGATAAGCAAAAGAATACTCGTTACTGTTGTTGAACAAACCGTCACCTTTCGTGCGATAGGAATCGCAATCGGTGCCCCTAGTAGGCGCTGCTGTTGGGGGTTTGGAACACCATTTTGAAATAAGCGCAACAAAAACTCACCTTCTGCTGAGGGAATGGATTGTCGACGGCGAAGCAAACGTTGGCGACCAGCTGCGGTTTGTTTGTCAGGCTCGCGAGTTCAGTGGCCAGCAAGCGAGCCTGGCAATAACCTCTGGAAGCGGACTGTGCGGCGTCCCCGAAGTCAATCGACGAGAACAAACAACGCAGCAAGTGACGGTCGGCTTCCAATCCAAAGTCCTTCACTAACTATTGTAGGCGAACGCGTCCGGGAAGCGTAGCACCGTCGTTTTTTTCGATCAATAGGATGAAGATTCCAAACCGAATCCCGGAGATGTCGGGCAAGAAGGAGAATCAAGACGAAACATGTTAGGGAGTGAAGAAAATGTATGCAGCAAAGTTATCTCTTATAACTACGCAGGTAGCACTAGCAAGCGAACAGCAGAAAGCGGATACGCGAGAAGGTAAGGAATCGAATAAAATGGTCCGCAGCAGAAACCAGCTACCATTCGGCGACGGAAAAAAGAAGGCAAAGAACAAAAACTGTGAGCTGCTCTTCGCAGCAAATCCGGGAGCTTCTTCAGGGCTTCGCTGTGCGTTTTACGATAAAAAAGTGCGACTGGAGAGGCGTACCCGACCGTAACTTCACCGTTTCCTTTGTCACAAATGGGCCACACTCGGTTTGCCCGGAGAATTTTCCATCTTTTTTTCTTCTTTTCACAGCTAATTCGCGAACCGCACCGAAAAACCCGTGCAACACTCCGTGAAATCCAGATCGCTTCTCTTTCACTTCCGATTAAACAACATGGCGGCTCTATGCGCTACAGCAACGCCATCTCTGACTGGAGCTGTCAGTTTGGAGGAGCCAGAAAAAAACATAAACGTCACGTAAAGCAGCTTACGAAACACAAACAATTGGACGATATCGCGATTTTTAATAAGGATCATTCACTGATAACAGACGATATCCCAGAGGGAAGGGTCAAAATTAGCCTAAAGTGCACATTTTGTTGAATACAGAAACGCACATTGCGAGGGCACAATGTAAATGGCCATGGTAGCGATAAATCTCGATGCTCTTGTGCTACGTTTAATAATGCCATACATTACATTTCCACATTAAACTAGCGATATGAGACACGTGAGGATTTTACATTGTTTTCGTATCAATAGGACGAATTTGTTAGCAGTATTGGCAATTCGCACACCGTACAGTTTGTCGTCAAGGACAGTGTGCATGGGATTTTGTATGCAAATTCCATCTCAAAGTCCTTCGCAGTGTGGAAAACACAAACAAATGAATCATCGGCACAAAACCACTTAGCAGCGCGGGCTAGAGTTCGTTCAATCCAATAGTTGGACCAACTATTACCCACACACATTCAGTGCGCCGTACCGTTCGTAATATTTGTGCGATAGACGTAGTACAATAGACACTTCCACAATAGCATCCGTCAAATGGTATTACGAATTACTTATAAATAGATTTTTTTCTCCACTCCACCAACTGATCAAGGGCCGCCGAGGACCGATCGAGGTAGCCTCCATAGCCCTCCGGCTCCGATAACAGCACACCCACGGGCACTGGTTCATGTTGCAAACTTTCTCCGCCGCTTTCTACGCCACCGATGGTCGCAAAATGTTATCATTACTCACCTGCGCTAGCTGCCGTGCAGTGGCCGCCGAGTTCTTTTTATTCACGCTCGCTACTAAGTGGCTGATCTGCGATAAGGCGTATGTGAAAGGCTCTTGGTTCATACTTCCATCCAAATCGATTCCGAGCGCTTACAACACGGTGGTTGCAGCCCTCCCAAACGTGCACGGCGAAATGGTACGGGATGGATCCCTGCGGCCGATGGCTGACCTGGGCACGGTTACTACGATTAGGCGCCTGCTTTCGGAAGCTGCTCATCGGTTGAACGAGCGGCACTGCTTCCTGCGTGGTGCGTGTTTCGGTTTGTTGTTGATGCGATGGTGGCTCTGGCTGCCTGCTGCGGTTGTTGTTTCGGGAAGGACGAAAGGGACCTCTCGGCTGGCGAGCGCGGATGATGCAAACACACTTTTTCTCCTCCGTTCGATTTGTTGACGACGACGACGTGATTTTGTGGGCGATGATGACTTGTCAACGAGAGCGCATCAAAAAAGCCATTCGAGCAGTCAGGGACAGACTAACTGCTCGATTCGAGCACATTTCTTGCAAAATCCTGTTAAATTGTTGAAATTTTTAAATTATTTTTTATTATTCGCACTTGCATCGAATGTTTAAACAAATTATAAAATTCATGATCAGAGCGATCATCTAGGTTTTTGAGTTTGTGCAATATTGGGTTGAATTTTACTAGGGATTTGACAGCTAATTGACGAAACAGCTTGGTGATTTGCGTTTATAACATTGGGGCGTAGTTCTTTGGTGGGGTATGCGCGATTTGAAATGGAAGTTTTTCGAGTGGATTGATGAATATTATATTATTCCATACATAAAGAAATAAAAAAATCACTCTTGTGAATCAGTTTACATTGCTAGTTTATCAAAGTCTTGCGAAAAGCGTTTATTAATGTTAAATTATTGTTCGTTGTTGTAAATTTTACTGCAGTTTAATAAAAAAAAGATGTATATGTTGAATAGAATCCCCAAAAACTAAAATTCTAGCATAGAATATCAATATTTATTGTAATACTCAAAGTGTTAACAACAGATAGCTTTAACCGTCTATTTTTGTTCTACCACAACTTATCGGAAAACACAATCTCCTTGAAGATTGCATCCTGTTTGTCGTGACTGATGGTGGATTTCCGCGAAACGAGTGCATCCTGCACCTTCTCCTTCAGCTCGCTGCCCTTAAAGTCATTCCGCAGGTAGAACAGCCGCATCAGATGGTCCTCCGTAATCGACGGATACGAAGACAACACCGAGTGCAGATCGAGCACCAGCATCTCCGCGTCGCAGTTCAGCAGACCGGCCAGGTTGGAGATGACATCGATCGGTGAGTCACTCTTCGCCACGTTTGGTGCCACCTTCTCAAAAAACACCTTGATCTGCTTCGCTTCCTTGGCGATTTTCTTAGCCAGCACTTCACACTCGGCACGGTTTTTGTTCAGCCGCTTCGAGAGCATCGCTTTGATGTAGCGCTTTGCGACCATCTTTTGCGCCTCGCCGATAACGTACTCGAAGTTGGCCGTGCGCAGATGGTTGTAGTCCTGGAAGTAGTCCTCGAGCGTGACACAGATCGTGTCCACCGATACGGACGACGTTGTCCATTTGGCGGTGAACAGCTCGTTGAAGTGGCCTTCCAAATCGAGGAAAGCTTCCTCCAGCAGAACCAGCCCCGTTTCGTCACGCAGTGTCTGATACGTTTTGACCAGCTTCTCGAACTCCTCGTAGTGTTGTGTCTTCGATTTGGGCCAGTAGAGCTGTTTCAGCTGCTGCGCGATTTCGATCATCTGCTGGCAATTGTTGACGATCGTGATGATGTGCTGCGTGAAGAACGGTGCCTGGCTGCGATCGCGGAAGTGGCGCTCCTTGTACTCGATCACCGCCGTCCGGTAGATGTGACCATATTTGGTCATCTGCTGAATGCTCAGGATGAGTGCGTTGAACGTGAGATCCGAGTGGGTTGTATTGGTGACCTGAAGGTTTTGATCGATCATTTGGAAGATGATCATCGGTGCCGATGTGTGATAGTACTGATCGCTGGACTCCATCTCGACACCGTTGATCCAGTCGGTTTTCTCCGTCTCGAGTGTCTTCGTCATCCATTCCTGATAGTTGCGTTCCATCGTGCGAAGGTAGGCCGTTTCCATTTCGTGCAAGCGCTGCCTACTGACCAGCGGTCCCACGTTGGTAAGATCGATCTGTAGCTCCGGATGTTGCATCAGCTCACGTCCCGGGTACGTATTCATGATCCACGACAGTATCGTTATGTACTCATTACCCTCCAGGCCAGTTTGAATTAGTTCTTCAAGCTGAAATGTAACGGTATGATATTAATAGGAACCGTTCGAATATTCCAGTAACTACACTTACGTATTTTGACATTGCATTGTGGTACATTTTCACGTACTCATTCAGGATGTTGTAATGGGGAGGGAAGCAGGGCACGCATAACGATTTAACAACGCGCAGATCCTCCAGCAGGAATTGTCTCGTCAGCTCAAGATCCCGTACCAACCACATCTTGTTGTCCGATCGTTCCTCCAGCTTCGAACCCTCGATACGCTGTACAACGGCCTCGTTTAGCACGTCCAGTGCCTTTTGACGCCACCGTTTTGGGCGCCCGGGTGCAATGAAGCCCGTGTTTTTCTGTTGCTGCAGCGCGAATGCATCGGCCTTTTCTTCGCGCTCGATAATGCGCAACGCCGTGACGATCACGGTCGGTTCCTTGCGCACCGTGTTCAGCGTCCGCTGTAGCACCAGCCGTATTTTCTTCTCCAACGTCACCGACACCGTCTCGACCTTCTCGAAGTACCGCTTGAGGGTAATCTTGTCGTGCGCGTTCTGCTTCGGAAGCTTGTGCAGCTCGTACAGCATGTCGTCGCGCGAGTTCTCCAAATCGGACAGACACTGGTGAGCGTGCAGCAGCTTATCTTCCTCGATCCACTGCATCGCCTTGTCTACGCTTGACTGGACGGTGAAGATGTGCTTCAGGTTCTCCATGGCCGTCATGTACTGCGAGTGCTTCGCATTCTCATCCCGCACGCTTTCCAGCGTGTCGTACACGGCCGGCACGTCGACCAACATGGCAAAGGTGCTCTTCATGCGGTCGCCAATCTCCTGGATTTGGTCCAGTGCCGTTTGTAGCTTCTTCACGCCAACCTTCACGTCATCGGTCTGGTTTTGCATGCACGTCTTCAGCTGCGCATCCATCGAGAGATTCTTGCGGTAGATGCGACGGCGGTACTGGTCCACTTTCTCCATCTGGTTCGACCGTTGGAACATGTTCTTCACTTCGTTCAGGGCCGCCTGGCGCGCTTCTTGGTGAATTTGCTCAAGATCCATCGCGTTCACGGGTCGTTTTAATCGCGAAACACGAAAATAAACACAACTATTGACCCGCCTCCACCAATGTTGTCGTCCCGCAGTTGACGATGACGTACTCAGTTACCGCTGGGTAAACAAGGGGCTCTACAGCTGCTGTTCAGGATTCACACAGCACATTATATTACGGATTACATACTGTGTGGGGCATTATGTATACCTTGAGCAGCATTCATTTTACTTTTAAACAATTTTCATGTAATTTAACCTCTCAAAATGCACTTGATATAACTTGTCTTGCTGAATAATTACTGAATAAAGCCCTAAAAGCCAGTTTTTGTACAGCGGTACGTTTTTTGGACTGATAGTGGCGCTATTGGCGGATGCTTCGTGAACTGCTGCGAATAGTTTGACAAGTTGTGTACGAAAGCAAAACACAAACAAAGAATCTAGGCGAGGCGCTTTAATCAACATTCACGGGCCGCGGCATCCGTTCCATCTTCGCGTTTCGTCCACCACCCAAACGTTTGCGGGCAGTTGGTTTGCGTTTAGTGCTTGAAAGGATTAGTTGGATTATTTTCGTTTCTTCCTATAAGTGCGTACGTGATACAGACAAACAGCCCACAGCAAAACGATGGTAAGTGGGTGGTCGTAGCGTGCCGTGTACCTGGCGCTTGCATGGCTATGCACGGGCGCTGGAAGATAATTGTACCTAATCATCCGTTTCCGCTCGAGCAGACCGAAGCGCAGATCTGTGATATTAGCCCGGAGGCAAAGGAGGAGATCAGCAAGTTTCGCTTCCGACGCAACGCAACCAATACGGCTTTGATTTGTAAGTATATGCTGCCCCGCTACCTCCCGTGTGCGCCATTGTTATCGGTCGCGCGTGGATGAATCATCAACGCAGCCGCATCTATCGATAACGGGAACGACGTACATAGCTGATGGGAAGGCAACCCGGGAGGGGAAAGTGAGCAAATAACACCCTGCTTCTTTCGACTGTATTAGCGAAACTTCTTGATCGTTGACAGTGAAAATCGATCGTGAAAAGCAGCTCGTGACCGTTGACGAGCTGCTGGACGATGTGGCGATCGAGGAGCTGCAGGAACAGCTGCCAAGCCACCAGCCCCGCTACATCATCTACAGCTACAAGATGGTGCACGATGACTCACGGATATCCTACCCGATGTGCTTCATCTTCTACACACCGCGCGACAGCCAGATGGAGCTGTGCATGCTGTACGCGAAAACGCGCATGGCGCTGCAGCGTGAGGCGGACCTGACGCGGTACTACGAAATCCGCGAACTAGACGACATGACCGAAGACTGGCTGCGGGAGAAGCTTCGATAAAAAGGGGCCCAACACGCTCTAGTTGCTGTACGAAACTGTAAACACCACATCACTACATATTATCACACACACACACAGTAACAGAAACAGAAAAAGGCACCTAGCAATGATAGCCCAGTAGAGAAATGATAAGAGAATTGCCAAAAACAAGCAAAAAAGGCCAGCAAAGTATAAGCAATAATCAACGATGCTGCTACGGACTTCGTATCCCCGTAGTAACCGAGCAATGAAGAAGAAGCTTCCATTTATCAGCCATCTCCGTGCAGCGGCGAGAGGACAAAACATCGCGTAGAGAGCTTATTGAACGTGTCCACCTTGGGACAACATTTCGCGTACATCCATGGCATGGTGGTCATGACATTCTGTGTTTCTTTTTGTACTATAACGATATCATCGACGGAACTGGGAGAAGAAAGGACCACTAAATGGCTTTTGCTGTGTAAGACAACAAATCAACATTGCAGGAATACCAAGATAGACTTATCGTGCAACGACGATATTATCGTGCGTGATAGAAGCTAATAGCTACTACCTTCTGTGTGTGTTTTTTTTCTTTCTTTGCTGTAGAGTTAGAGCGTATTCGAACGAAGAGATGTAGTATTTTAAGTAATTTGCATTTGAAAACTTCGCATAATGCTGGATAAAGACAAGTACAAGTACACACCCATATTCTTTTTAGTTGGTTCGTTAGATGCAATTCCAACGATTTCGACTGAATTAGCAAGACGAACGGTGATCGTTAGATGGTTAATACAATTGTTGTTTTATTTCGTATCGCATTTACCTAACGGCTTCTGAACAAAATGCCATTTGTATCCCTGCTCTGCACGAAAGCGTGTAGAGTATTACTTTCTTACTAAATGATTTCAATATTTTGCTGATCGCGTTTTAGTCATTGTCATTACCGTGTAGCGTATCAATAAAAGGAGTGTTTTGATACCGTATGTAACGTTTATGATGTATTAAATAATTAACCCCTATCATCATTCATCATCCGAACAGATGACGCTGGATGCAGGACCTAGATCGAAGTTCTTCCTTTTCCGCGCGGTACGTTCCGACACCAGCAAACTTTCTTCCGGTTCGGATGGGAACGTTTTAAAATTGTGAATAAATACGTTGTACTTCTTAAAGCATTCCGCAATATCGTCCACGGGACTGCAGAGCGTAAAGCTCAGTGTGTAACGTTCCGGTTGGAAGATGTACTGCAGTTCATCCGTTTGGAAGATCTCCTTGGGAGGGAAGCATTTCAGCGGCTGTTGAAGTTGGTCGCGATCAATGGCAGCAGCTTGGCATACGGATATGTCAGCCGCAAGCACAGCCGGAGCAGGTTTTAGAATGGACCGAAGTGGTTTCTTCGGCTCGATTGGTTTGCTAACGCTTAGTACGCTACCGATGGGAATATTAGGACATTCCAACTTCTTTTCGAATATTGTGCTATCGAAAGCAGTGAAGTTGAGGCCAGTAACGTTTTCCCCAAATCGAGACACTTCCAAGGCGGAAGTAAAGGAACGGTTGTCCTCCGAATAGAAAGTTACATTCGCCTTGGAAGTGTTTGCGCTCAAGCGCGACAACTCCAGCACCGACGGAACGGTGCACTTGTCCACCGTCAGAACCGTCTCGTTAACAGCTGATTGGTTGGGAAAGAAGTTGGTTATGGCCGTTTGACGGTGCTTGACGGTTGTTAGTTGGTCCGTCAGTCGCAACGTATGCGAACAGTCCAATCCCGTCCAATCCTGACAGATGAGATGCGCTGAAATGGAATCGATCGCGGTGTCCTTCAGGGTCAACGGCCAGGTACAGCCCACCACCGGGATGCTTTCCATCGTGCAGTTGTCCTGATGCAGCAGCACCCGGTTGACCGAATCGCCCACCAGCACACTGAAACACACCGATATCTCTGGATCGTAGTTCGCGTTCTTCTGTCCCACGGTGCAGGTGAATGCGGGCGGATCTGCATCGCTTTTCTTCACCGCAATCGTAAACTCCGGCAAACCGCTCACGTAGTTTACAATGTCGTTGCCGAACGGTGGCTGCTTCTTGAGGATACACTCGATCTCCCTTGGGTCGGAGTCGCGTATGGCCTGGAACGTTGTCTTGCCCCGATCGGCCAGGTGGCTCGCAAGCCTCGGTCCGATCTGATCGAGCTGCTTTGTCAGGAACGGGCTGTTTTCCCAGAGTTTGGTCTGGAAGCACTGCAGCAGCGTCGTCACACTGACCAGCGCTCGGAAGTGTCCCTGTTCGAAGCGGGCTCTGTTTGCCGTCAGCAAGCCAACGATGAAGCGGGCGATTCGAGCCCCGAGCGTGACGATTTTGGCCGCCTCCTGATGCAAACCGTGGTCATGGATGCTGAGATTGCCGAACACGGCCTGCACCAGGCAGTAAACCTTTGCCCCAGTCGTACTGATGCGCTGGGGCCAGCGGAATCGAATCCCAGCAGCCAGTTCGTCCCCTCCGTCGCAGACCGTTGCAGAGATCGTTGGGCCGTTGAGGGCGTTTAGAATCTTTTTCTCGCCCTGCCGACACTTGTACTCGCTGAACTCGCTGGCCCGCGTGATTAGGGCGAGCATCTCGCTCAACGTTTCCTTCCCCTTCATATCCTGCTGCAGGAGCTTCATCGTCTGGAAGGACAGCTGGTTGCGGGCCATCAATCGACCGCAGGCGGACGGTACGATCATGTTCGAGCGCTGCTTCATGATCAACTCGTTCGCCTCCAGTGACTCGATCGTCTCGGTGCACAGCTTCTCCACTTCCTCCTCCAGAAGCCGCCCACCCGTCAGGTGATAGTGGTCCGGGTTTGCCCGGGCACGCACGAAGAAAAACGTAGACTTTATCCACTCCATCACGGCGGGCTGGTCGAAGATGATACCATGCGCAATCTCGGAGTTTAGCAGCTCCGGTAGCTTCCGGTGCAGTTGTGATTCGATCGGAACCGTCTCGGTGACAATCTTGCGGTAGCGTGCCATGTTTGCGTCCGTCGTCAGTATGACCGCTACACCGTCCTCACTGTACTCGGCCCGTCCGGCGCGTCCAATCATCTGCAGGATGTAATTATCGCTGTAATCCTTCCCAGCGTGGTTGAACGTTGACTTGACAATCACCAAGTAGGCGGGAAGATTCACGCCCATACAGAGGGTGCTGGTGCAGCAGAGAACCGCCAGATGGCCGGCACGGAAATGGTTCTCAATCTGGTTGCGATCGCTATGGAGAAGACCGGCATGATGGTACGCGACCCCTTTCGCCACACAGTCCTGCAGGTTTCTGTTGGCCAGATTGGAGCTCAGCTCGTGTAGCATCGCTCCACCCGGGACGGTTCGCTTCATATTGGATCGGGCAAGAAACTTAGCTGTCGATTCGACACTTTTCCGTGAGGTACAGAACACCAGCGTCGGTTTCTGGCGTGAGTACTGCTCGATAATGGCCGGTAGTTTGTAGTTGAGATTCAGCTCAAACTTGTACGGATTCGAAGCGCTCGGAAAGCTGAGCACATGCCTCTCGATTCTGGTCGTACGGTTCGTCTCGTCGAACGTGAACGGAACGGCGTTCCGATCGCTCCGCAGCCACTGGGCAAAATCGTCCACATTGGGAATACAGGCGGACACGGCAATGAAGCGGATCGGTTCCGCCACACCGCCGGCATTCTTCTGCTCACGGCAAACTCTCGCATCGATGTACTTCATTCGGGACACCACGAGCTCCAGATTGGCACCCCGTTCGCTATCGTTCATGACCTGAATTTCGTCGATCAGAAACAGCCGGATGGGACGCAGAACGACTGCAACGTTCTGATCGTCCCAGCGGCGCGTAAACAGTTCCCACTTTTCCGGTGTGCTCAGGACGAGCCGATAATCGTTCAGCTTGCCCACGTCCTCCACCGCGTTATCGCCATCGAACTGGATGCAGCTGATGCCGAGCGGCGTGAAGCGCACCTTCCAGTCTTGGAACTTTTCCGCACAGAGCGACCGGGTCGGTGCTATGTAGACGATGCGAAACGACGTGTTGCTGTCCCTGGCCTGTGTCAGCAGTTTCATCATTGCCAGCTCGAGGATGACGGTCTTGCCCGAACCGGTGGGTGCATTGACGACGATCGAATCATCCGACTGCAGGATTGTCTTTCCAACGGCCATTTGTACTTTGTTGAACGCTTTCAGCTTCGGAAAGGCTTTCCGAATGGTAGGTTCGAGATGGTTCAAAGTAAATGTTTCGTCCTCTGGTTCCGAAACGTGCACGTGCTCGGTGGGAAATGGTATTTGCGGTAGGGCTAGTTTAGCCATAGTTGCAAATGGGGGATTCTTTACTGAAAAAGTACGTTATTACTAGGGCAACTTAGTACTGCACGGGTTAAATTGGCTCACCTTCAAAGAATGACCGTTATAGTGTTAAGCACGTGTGTGGCAACTGCTAGAACAGAACACAATTTGGACTGGAGCGATGATCTGAGATGACCTGAAATGCCCGACAGTGAACTAATTGGTAGGACAATAGAGATCTATAGATGGCAAATTAGTTTGGCTCACGGCCTGTTCTTTCGTTGCCTGGGCAACACTCTATAGCGGACGTACCGTGCATGGTGTACTGATATACTCATCGAATGCCAGAGGAAACCAGGTGAAAACTGACACCACTGACAACATTTTGACAATGTGCTGTAGTATGTGTTACATTCGTTTGAGCGATTTCTTTATCAAAGGTACTTTATTGAGGCCACCTTTACTTGTGTTGTGTACGAAATTGAATTATAAAATAGTAACGGTTTCTTTACACTTTCCGCGTTCATTTAAAGAACATTCGCAATAATTATTTCATACGATTTTTTTCTAGACTTATTTTGCTTTATACACACATATACATAAGGGATTGGTAGTACTAGAAGCAAAGTAGAACAAAGTATAGTAAAAATAAAACCAGAATAGTTAACCCATAATTTGTGTAAATATCAAACGGATCGGTTGATATCTCTAATCAGAATTAATCCAATTGTTTTACCTGACTCATTGTCCAGTCAATTGGCAGTGTGTATAATCAACTATTAATATTCCATCAATAAATCCACTTTTTTCTGGACAACAATCCCATACGGCTTAAAGCGTTGGGAAATATTGACCTACATTTCTATCCACCTTGTCAAATGGGATTAGCGGTAAAATATAAAAAACCGGTGTTATATTAATATAAAAAAGCGGTGTTATTTAAGCAACGAATATCATAGATTCCAATCTTTAGGTGTTTTGATTCCAATCTTTTCTTTCACCGATACGGATTGCATTCGTTATGACCATTACTAACACTAAATCACCGGTATTTGTGATATAACTAATTGTATTGAAAGCGAAAATCTTGATTGCTGTTTTTGAATCATTAATAACTTATTCATATCTGAAGATATTTGAATACTCTGAAAGCAGTAATGTAATGCTACACGGCGGGTTTCAGTATATATTTTTGGTCGATTTTTTTCTGACAAAATTCTCGAAATTTCGTTGAATTTCAATAACTCAGATTGAGTTGTAGCATTCCGCATCAGAGTCAAGATAATCATGTCTACTAATGGCGATAGCAGAACTTCATCGACCGACGAACGAGAGAAGTGTTGAAGTTAATAATGTGAAGATCCAAGCCCAAGGTTGGAACAGGATTGAATTGGACCTGATCACGGCAGTAACTAGTATACTATTATGTGACGAGACTAAACTAACTTTAATTTAGTATATTATGACAGAAAACATAGGGCGAAGTTACTGTAACTGGTTCGTAACTAAATCATCGAGTCAATGAATACCAAATAAGGCGTATAACTAAAAAGGCTGTTGTGCATATGGTTCTAAAGGTATTGGCCAACTTTCTTTCCAAACATGTCTTCAACATCATTCTATGAAAAGCAAGATTTGGGATTGCAACAGTAGGAGAACAAACCTTCGTGACGAACATCCAAATATCACTATTTCGGAAGTAATTACAAAAAAAAACGACATTAGTCCTGTATATTTTTCGATTATATTTTATAACAAATATATATATATATATTCCTTCACGGTAGCGGTACACTAGGTATAGTAGTATCGTGTTGGTTTTTGTTTCCTAACGATTACACAACTACGCGGAAACTACGTACACAAGAATTCGAGTATATCTACACAGCAGCGCGTCCATTTTACAAAACTTCGCGTGCACCGGACCCAATTCGTCCTCGGCCGGCGTGCCCACTAAATCGTACCCAGCCTGCCCACCCTCCTCCTTATGCCACGGGGCCGTGCATGCGGCCGTGTTCCGGTTCACTACCGATGTCGATTTAATTATGCTCATCGTGTGTCGTGCAGCGCCATGTTCTCGTTACGCTTCGCCGGGCCCGCAAAAGCGCCGGCCGGAAACATTTGTCCGAACGATGTTTCCCGATTTATTTGCACTATTTTGTACGCCCGCCATTAGTGTGGCGATGGTGGCCACCACTACCGGGCCCGCATTCACGCACGACCGCGCGCTGATGCAGTTTTTTTTCTCTCTCCCCCGTAATCCTTTCGCATCCATTCGAATCCCTGGATCGATCGGGGACAGTTGGGCGGTCAGTGTTTAATATGAAAATATTATCACTCGATGCTGTCATCGATTATGGAGAATCGCCCATAAATCAATTCACCGCTTAGCCCCGGGAGAGGTTTTAGCCTAATGGTTCACCGAGTACGGGCGTCCTTCCGGTCGTAGTGCCATCGTCAACGCCGTCGCACAAAATAGCCTCTAATTGAATACACTTTAGCTGAACGTGGGATGCAAATGAGTCGTGGAGTAGTGGGTTTTTTTTTTGTTGTAGTGGGCTCTCATTGGTATGGTAGAAAAACAAAAAAGAGGAACATTCTGAAATGCATCATCGCCCTATTTTGCAACATTTGAGCTACGGGCGTTCGGGAGGCAACCGACACAATGGAACACATTGTGAGCGAGAGCAGCAACAAAAAAAAGCATGAGGCTACATTCAAATTTCTATCCTTCGCTTGTAGATGGCTCCTTCCGCTTTGGCGGAACGGGACGACAGAAATGCATGCATTCCGCAATTTATTGACAATTTATGCTCATATTTCTGTCGGGATGCTTTGTTTTACTCGGTGCATGTGCACAATGCGGTTGCGGTGGTACCTCCGAATGCGCGCGGCGGTGCGGTTTTACAATTAATTTCGTTTCCAGCTGAGTTAATTGCCATCGCCGGGTGGCAATTGTTGGTCCGGTGCGCCACGTGCCCCAAGAAAGGACGGGCGCCGGACGGGTGCGCGACCGGAAGCGAGGGAGAGAAATATGATGTTTGAGCTGAATACACAATGCCAAACCATATCCTCTCAGTTGTCCTTCGGCTGATGATGGCAGGACCAAAAAGAGAAGGAGAAACAAAAAAAGACGAACAGAAAAGAACGGGAATGAACCGTGTGCACCGTGGTGCAACATAAAAGGACAATCTAAGCTAACCGGTCGTTCGTTAGTGTGTTTACCCGAGAACAAATGGGAAGAAGCAAAAAGGAGGAAAAAACAAAACTAGGAACACGAAGCATTTTCGAGGCAAAAAGCAAGGATGCTTTCCCTTGGCACTTAAATTCTTGACGCATTCAGCAGGACAAGTTTTCTGCTTCACCCATGGCGTTCGCTGACAACATCTACGAAGCGAAATGCTCACTTACACAAACCTTCCGAAGCGGTTTACACTAGCCTCGAAACCAGCGGCTTCACTTAACGATTAAGGACTTTTTACACATTCGTCTCGCTTCCGAACGATTAAACATAAAGTACGCAACCAGTGTAACCCGCACGCCGGCTGAAGTTCGCACACCAAGATACTTTCTTAAGCACCTAAACGGAAATGGGTGGGGGAGTGCGAAACACGTTGAATTAGTACGCATCTGAACTCCACCGGTTTTGCGACCAAGTGGGGGAGCTAAATAAAACTAGGTGAAAAGGCATCTCCAGTAAGTTCGTTAGTGATTTCGTGATCGCGTTTCTGGTTGCTCCTAAAAATTAGCCAACGTATAAGACTCTGGACAAACCCCTTCCGGAAACCTGAGCAGGGAGGTTAAACGAGAGAAGAAAATATTTTGAATATTTTATCACGTCTCAGTGTTTCGTACTCGCGTGTCTTCTTCTGCCTTAAAGCACAGCTTGCCGTACGTTCTTGCAACTAATCCCCAGTCTCATTGCACGAGACACACAGGTGGGGGAGGTAAGGAAACATGATGTGCGCAGGTAAGGCGCTACGTCCTTCGAGAGCTTTAAGATAAGTTGTTGTTGTTGGTGGACAGAAGTAAACATGCGCTTTTCCCTATTCGCACACTACACACTCAAGGTACTGTAATTCAGACGATTTTTGCGGAAGGAATCCAGCGCTCGGTGGCTGTTGCTGCCCAATCCGAACCATTTTATAATACACCGCGCGTAGGAAGGAATCTAATCGAGCTGGTTCTCGCTCACATCTTTTGGTATTCATTTTGCTGCTTTCCCTTCTGCACCTGTGCACCGGTTCGCCTCTGTCATTACACTGGTGATGCCGTTTGAACTAAGCGTAATTTTCCTACGATGCTACACAAAATTCGATCAGTCTTACGTATTAACTCTATTGTTGGGGTTTCTTTACACGCTTTTTGCGCTGCTCGCTAGGTATGTGGGTAGGTTAAATGCAACACGGCTATTATTGCGGGAAAGTGAGAGTATCTTCTCACGCGAAAGAAGATATAGTTTGAATAGTGTCTTAGCGAAAGTGGTTGCGTTAAGTAGTGGTATCTAGCACCTTCAACTCGGTGTTGTGCCGTGATATGACTTTGGTACTGGATTGATTGATTGATTGGAGCTTGCGGAGAAGCAATATCTGTATCAAAACTTCCCCGCCGGATGGTTCTTGCATGCATTGCGGAATAAAGTGATGTTTGGATCGTGAGATAACTTCTCGCCCACTATTTGAGATTGACTGTATACACTCGCGCATCGCTCGCGTGAATAATGGAACGGACGCTTACACAGCTAGGTTAGGTTACAGTGATAGTGAAGAAAATATAAAAAAGAAAGGCAAAAAACCCTCACCTTACGTAGTCGTCTCACTGTCTGGTCAACGGCATCCGTTGGCGTTGTGCAGCAAACGTACGTAACACATTCGCCGCACGAAAGCCGCACGACCTGTGCCTGACCTCTCAGCCTCTGAACTGAACACGATTCCGAACAGGCTCCTCCGACAGGACTGGGCAGAACCCGCCCATCCGCCCCAGTGCAGCCGAGTGCAACCTCGTGCAATTGCAATCAGCACAATGACGCCTCACATCCGTACCATGTCAGTGTCAGTGAATGACATCCGACAAACCCGTGCAGACGTTCGGCTCGGGACCGTTCGCGTGGTGGTGGTGCTGCTGCTGCTGCTGAAGCTGGCTGCTGCTGAGGCGGTGAAAAGATTGGCCGATTGGATTGTCCGGTCGAAATGGCCAATGGGTTGGACGATTCGGACGTGAGCGAGCGGGTTCCAGAACTCCCGCCCCGCCTGTCAGTCATTCGCTGCGAAAGGCGGTCGCGATGCAACTACTGACAGCAGCGCCCGGACTAGCCGGGAGATAATGAATTATAAATATTTATAAAGAGTGACTTGACCTATATCGCAGCCATCGCTTAGTTATTCGTTCTGTTCCGGGGGACCGTGTGTGCGGCTTCCGTGTTCCGCACCGTATCGCTAATGAGCGTGACGATCGGTCACCGTCACCCTACACCCAGGGAGCCGGCTGGATCTGCTCCAGTATGGCGACCGCATCCGGGCGCTCCATCGTACGGCAGATCTCGATCAGCTGCTGCAGCGCGTTCAGCTCCCGGTTGCGGCACTCCCAGAGGTCGAGTATCTGGTCGGTGGGCGAGGGCCGGGTGGCGAAGTACGTCAGGTAGCGGTCGACGTTGAGGTGCGCGGCGAGCATGCGCCAGTCGTTGCGCTTCTGCGTCGGTGGGTCGAGACAGCGGCACAGCTTCCGCTTGACGTCCTTCGATAGCCGGAAGCGATCGGTCGCGAGCACGTTGGTGTGATCGGGACCCGTCCCCGACCCGACGCTGCAGATCGTCATCGTTTCGAACGAGCTGGACGAATGCTGACAGTGGCCATCTTTCGACATCGGCACGAACGACGATATGCTCAGCGTGGCCGGCGGAGTACCGAGCGCACCGAGCTGCTCCAACGACCCCAGATCCTGCGACGCTTGCACCGCTATCTTGAAGTCACACTTGTCGTGCTCCGTGCGGCAGAGCGTGAAGCTGCAGTGCAGCGCCGTGCTGTTGCTGTTCCACACGTGCGAGAACGGTATCGTCTGCCGTTCGCTCGAACACTTCGTGCGCCACCCGCCCACACACTGCATGTCGATGACTAGACCCTGCCCGACGTCGGCGAAGTACAGGACCGAGCTGCGGCCGATCACCACGCCGCCGATTTCCTGCTCGCAGTGCCGGCAGCGCTCCTCCGCGCCCGGGTTGTCCTCGACAATGTAGATTCGCAGGCTGACGTCGGAAAACTCGGGCACGGTCGACGGGCCGCAGATGAACAGCCGCAGCTTCTTGCAGGCCACCCGCTCCTGAATGTCGGTGGCCGACTCACCGACCAGCACGTACTTGCCGAACGCCTCCGTCAGTACGTACGCGTAGCGCTTATCAATCTGCACCAGCGCGGGCGTGTTGATCGTCTCCTCGCCGATGGTCACGACCTTGCACCACGGGGTGACGTTGTCCGGTGCGCTGTACAGCGAGAACGCCCAGTTCGAAAGGTTTTCGGCACAGTGCGGCAGCTGCATGACGAACGGTTTGTTCACCTTCGTGTCGACCGGCCCGCAGAACACCACCGGGCTGAGGTAGGTCGAGCGGGGCCCGGTCGGTACGGGCACGTGGTGCTTGTCATCGCGCACCACGGACAGCACCACGCTGTGCCGCTGATGTTTCGGAATCGCGCCCTCCGGGATTAGCAGCGCGGACGAGTAGGTGTTGAGCCGCAGCAGTGCCCCGGCGGGCGTCAGTGTCGCCTGCGTTACGTCCGTGCCGCGGAAGGTTCCGGCTTCCTCCAGCAGGGTCGTCGGTCGGATGGCCGGCGAACTGCTGGGAATCATCGGTGCTTGATCGTAGGCGGAATCGGCCGCTATCGGGAGTGAGACAGAGGTTAGAGGAGGAACCGAAAAACAAACAAACAAACAAGCCGCACAAAGAGCAGTAATTAGTATCACAACCTGTAGCTGTCAGTAGGCGAGTGACATTTGTGACAGCTCGCACATACTCGCAGCCTACTCGGACCTAATATGTTACAAGCAGTGGTAGTAGTGGCGGGCAAGAAAAAAAAGTAGCTAAGGTTCTCTGCTACGCGGCGCAGGCCCACTCCGAACAGCACGTCAATCAACCTGGACGTCAAATTGAGACAACCGTTCTGCGTTGGCAAATTGATCACGATCGATTTAGGGTGGGAGAGGCGCTGCGGGGCTCGCCCGTTTGCCGGTGGCTTATTCAATCGCACTCACTGCCGGCGCCTAGCACACTCACAGCACGGTACTTACATGTGTTGGTCGATGTCTCGAGCGATTCCACGCTGCACACGCGCTTCGAATAGGTGGACGAGGAGTATGATTCATTGATGCTGACTTTGTCCAGCGGATAGATGTAGCTGCGAACGGGAAGCGGAAAGCAGACGGGTAAGGACAATGAATGGGACTGCGGGAGCGCATAAAATCCATTTATGGTTTGACAGGTTCGGTAGACGACGGCGCGGACCAGGCGGCGGTTCCGGCGCAGCGCCCGGGAGGTGCAGAACGGTGGGCACGTGCACACGAGAGAACTTTGCGCACGATCTGGCTCTGATTTTTGTTGTTGTTGTTATTGTTGGTTTCAGTGCGCTGCTGAGTTCGCTGGACATCCAACTGACCAGGACCGCGATGGGTCAATTTCGGGATGCCGGTGCGATGGATGGCGTTGCCACATAAATTACACTCCGTGCATTGCATTAGAACAGCTAGTGTCGCAAAAGCCGGTACTCACAAAAAAGACGTGCGCCGGTCGTGTGGTCAATCCGGAGGACAGCGGCACTTTTTTGACTTTAAGAGTGCGACCACAGGGACGCGAACGTCCAAATGAACACTGGCACGTTTACCGTGCGCCCGTGCACTCCCAGCCCCGCCGAGTTGACCGATGTTAAACATGGCGGTAAACAAACGAGTTAATGGTAATGAGGTGTCAGTATAGTTGAATTATGTGACATAGATTAGTTCTCGCGTGCCTTCCCGGCCCGACTGCTCGAGTGAGTGGTTCAAATGGCAACCCCGGAGCGGACTGCGGCTGTCCTAGGACAATCCGTGACCGGGCACCAGGGCCGGTGTCTGGTCGGGCTATTCGGTTTTTTGGAATTGGATTGATACAATCTCGCTCGGGCCAGAAGTGCGAGATGGAGGGCGAGAGAGCGAGAAATTGATGAGGCACCACTCGGAATGGTGTGGGTGGCTTTGGTAAAAAGGAAATTTGCATAAATTCAAACCCGTGTCCATCTCTAACGAGCGCGCCTAACTACCCGGCCCCGGAATCCAGTTTCCCGAGGTCACCGTAACCGCCTGAGGAGTAAAAATGAAATCTGACTCCACGCCGCGTGCCCGCCGCCTCGCCAGTGTGATTTAGTGGGCCCTCTTTCGTCTCCCGGCCTGGGACAATGGACCATCGGGCAGCGCGGAACGAATGCGACATCCAACGCATGTCCAACAACAGGCGGCTCGGGGAGATCGATGGGAACACATCACACAAATATGGTGTTTGGTTTTTCTCGTATGTCTGCTGTTGGTGATTTCCTTTTTTTTGAGCGTCACGAGGCAGTCGGCCCGCTGACTCCTTCGGTCGGCGATAATCAATAATTTTAATCGCCACTTTAAAGCGTGTTTCGCGTGTTAACGAGACACCATTGCCGATGCCGCGCGGCCGGCTGCCGTTTTTGGGACATTTCGCGAGAAATATGACCAGCTCATAAAAGGATGAAATTAAGACACCCGGGCACGGCGGCGATCGTTTCTGGACGCCGGCCACGGAGGGAGGGGGTCCAGATATTTCAGTCACGTTCCCGTGCGTGGCATCAATCGCACGCACGCACGCATTTACGACCGGCGCTGCCAGTGTCTCGACGTGTGGCTACGCCACCACCGGGAGCATAATGGACGGAACTTGTGGCCTTTAATTGGCGGAGCCGCGAAGGACGCGAGGAACTTTATTGATTAATCACCGCGCCAACTTTTTGGCGGGCTATGCAGCTGGGGGAGGACAGCCGTTCTCGGCCCCATTTTGAACAAATTCGCACATGCTTCCATATATAGCGTGCGCTTGAAGGAACATAAGATCTAGAATTGGACGTTCGGCGCCTCCGGACGGGCATTCCCGGGTATTCACATTTTTGACACCTCATTGATGGCGCATTAGACGTGTATGGTGGTTTCACGTTTGAATTTGGGTCGACTGCTTCCCCGACCCACGCAATCACGCGCACTGCTGGATACAAACACACACACACACGCACCGGCAAATCTGCCGAATAGGACGATCAAAGGATGGCCATCGGCCCATCGACGTTTTCTTTTTTCGAAAACCCGTGCAACCATGGAATTCATTAGCCTGGCGTAAAACGAGCGCATTAAGCGAGGGGGAGCCAGAGACGCTGCCGGAATTTGACTTCCGCCGTAATCAAAACGAATGTCCACTTCCACGCCACGGCAAGAAGGCGTGATTAAAATGAATGAGCCATAAAAGCCTACCCCGGCGCAGAACAAGTGCCTGGCGCGCTCGTCTCGTGGTCGTCTCTTTGATTCCGCCACTTCGTCATCATCTTCAAGTACCGCCACAGCGCCGCGACTCCCCGTTTGGAATGTGGATGGGCGCATTTTACCTTCCCCGGCTGATGACTGATGGCTCTGATTGCTCTATTAGTGCGTTTTTAGGGAGGGGAGCCGAGAGGACAGGATGATACGGATAGGTCTGGCCTCTCCGTTTGATCACCGGTTGCGTTGTAATTACGTCGAAGTGAGCATTTTATCACCTTCTTGCTACGCGACTCCCTCATCCTCCTCCTCCTCCTCCTTATGCTGTCCACTGGATCACTCGTGGCTTGTTAGCGTGCGCGATCCGTGTGCGGCAGATGGTCCGGCCGGTCAGCCCATCTTTGCGACTCCCGGCGAGTGGAGTAGAGCCGCCGCGCATTGCGCCGGGCAGCCGAGTGCGCATCGATCTTGTTTGCGCGGGCCTATCTCGGCGACCTACACGTCGATGGCGAAGCTTTATGGCCACCCGTAGCGGGGAGCGGTAATTGAGAGTGATAGACAAGAAACGCACACATGCGCGGGCAGGCGCAGTGCACAACGCGGCGGACTATTCGCGTAATTGGATGTGGTTATTTACAGACACATCAGTCATCGTGGCGCACAGCCCAGTCTTCCTCCCGTACGGGGAACGGGCGGTGGTGTTATTTTATGCGCTTATTAGGTTTATAAATTTCCGCGAACCGGGGCCGGCCCCGGGAAGAAGCGCGCGGGAGGCTCGTTAGAGGGCCGGACGAGGCGTTGATTTGCGTTCGCGTTCTGTTGCGGCTGATAATGGACCCACCGTGGACGCCGCCGTGGACGCGGATGCACTTTCAAAACACCGCCAGACGGACTGCGACATTGTTGGTGGCGCGGCGGCGTTGGAACATAATTTAATTTATTATATGTTTATAGTTCGTCTTTTTAAGCGGCTGCGCTGGGGTAGGTGTCCCCGCGTGGGGTTCTTTGTAGTGTGCGGACATCCAATGCGTCTGGAAGCCGCGGCTTGTAATTGAGATGTCACTTGCGTATGACTTTTCTCGGTTCGAATCTCGAGTTGGGTCGGGCCGGAGTCGAGCTGTGCTTTTTTACGACCGCACTCTCAAGTGGTGCCTCAGTGGGGCACAAAACAGTCCGGCCCTCGGGGCGGATATGATTCATTAGAATTCAAATATGTCTTCAATTACGTACACCGCCTTTCCGCGGGAGTGATTAAACTATTAGAGCCACGGTATTAATAAGCTAAAGACCGTTTAAGCGCACCGAAACGGTGTCAAATGTTAAATGGAAAAATATCACACAGCCCAACCCCATCTCGGACGGCCTCGAAGGGTCGGTTTGCGTAAGCAAAAAAAAAAAGGAGGGGAAATAAATCTAAATTACAACATAACTCCCGCTCGCACTCGGGACCGCATCGCACGCGGTTAATCGAAAACGGCAATTAGATTTTCCCTCAGGTTGACCCGTACACAGGCGGCGGCTCGGGTACGGGCTGCACACTGGCGATGCAGCCAACCGATAGCGGAGCCAATTTCTCAGATAAACCCCCTAGGTCCTGGACGCTGGCTTTTGCACCAGACAGAATCGGCTATTTAATTTGAATTCAAACCCGTGCGCGCAAAGCCTACGAGTCATTTATTTCATGTCGGAGGGCGTTTGGGGCTAGCTAGTAAGGGGGGAAAAAACGCCAGTATACACGAGCGAGCGCGCGCGCGCACGGAGAAATCAAACATGCCTCCCCGGGCTGAGGGCACGGCACGGTCACGGAATTTTGCGGCCCGGTGCATTGGCCTATTTCGAGTGTTTGGTGGGCCTCGGGCGCACTCGGCTCGGTGTCGGTGTGTATCTAATTAAAGTATCTATTTATTCAAGTTAACATGCAATCCTTCGCGCGGTTCCGCTGATTGTAAGTGAACCGGGTGGCAAGATTAAGACAACCGCCGCCCGATCCCTTGCGCCCAGAGTAATTGCGCAAGGAACCGACGGGGGTTTGCTTTGGCGACGTCGGTTTGTAGGCTTGCTAGGAGCGCGACACGAAAGGAAAAATTGAAGAAAAAAAACAAGCTTGACCACCGCTGAAAGACGGCTAATTTGTTTTTGTTCCTTCGCTGCTTTGTATCTTTCATCTCTTCGCCGGGTGATACGGTTGCCACGTCAGGTTTCTGCAGCTGGTGCAGTCTCAACGGCACGGCCAGCCGTTGGGGCTTGGTTTGGTCAGATTAATGCACTGCATCCGTGTGACAAATGTCGCAATTACAGCCGTAAATTATTATTAATTGAATCAGATCATCGCGCACCCGAGCATTAGGTGGCCGCGGACGCGGATTGGAATTTGCAGCCCCGCGGAACGGTATGAATTTCTCACGGTCTGACCGGCGTCCTCAGGACATGGGTGGCGAAGGCAACAAAAAAAAACAGAAACATCTCAAACCGCTAGCTCGAAACACTTGGCACTGTTGGCCTAGTTTTGTTCGATTGTCACGGGGACACACACGTCCGTGGCGTGGCGCGCAATTCGCTACTGGTTATTGTATCCACCGTCCGTGCTCGGCGTTCTGGGAGTCTTGAGCCGATGAATTACGACAGCGCTAGTAATTGAACGCCATTTATCAAACCACTAAACGCGGCCGATAGCGGGACAGCCAAGATCGGCCCGGGTTGCGAAACGCATTCAATTGAATAATAATGTCAAGTTTGACGGCCACCACTTGGGCCGGGGGGAACCGACGGAGTCCCGTGCACCGACCGGGTAATTAGACAATTGTGCAGTGATCCAGCTGGCTGGCGCCTTCCTGGTTTAGGCGGCGAGGTGGATCAAAGGGGATTGCATCGCTGACTGCGCTGCCATAACTCAACTCGGCTATCCTTGGAACGTCGCGTCGCGAGTGTGTGGCGCTCGCGTCCAAGGATGCCCTGTACCAGTTCCACTTGCGTCACGCCGGTCAACAGCGGATCTGCATTATATTAGCATTTGTAACTTGAAAACACTCCGTATCATTCGTTTCCCCTGCTGGATGTAGTAGGAGACCGGTACGGAAAGCGCTACGTCCAGTAATTGAGTTATTGGCCAGTGGCCTTTTCAAGATCCAGCACGCAGGCAACGTATCGAACTTCACCGGCTAACGAACGGCAGGCGCTAATAAATTGATCTAAATTCCTCTCAACGACTTTTCTCCAAAGAAATAGCATGACAAACGATTCTAAGCGTCGCGGATGGGAAAGAATCTGTGGAACCTTTTTTTTGTCTGCGCACAGAACGCACAGACTCCGGCTAAGGATCTCTCTCTCTCTCTCTCGCTTTCGCGAGAATCGAAGCAAAAGGTCATCCCGGGTAATTAGTACGTATTTGTCGTGTCGCAAAAGAAAACTGAATCTCACGCTATTTAATTGATGGCAAGGACAGAATCGTTGGGCACGTAATTGAAAGCAAGCTTGCAGGCAGGAAGAAACCCACCCACCCGAAGGGCCCGTTTATCGTTGATGGCTGAAATTAATCACACGTCCTTTTGGCAAACGTCTCGGATTCGTTTGCCGATTTTCCTTCCGCCCGCCGAAGATCGATCGCAGTCAAACGGGGCGGATCCCCCAGTTCTGGAAAAAAGGGGATGGACGTCGGGGTTACTTACTTATTGCATAAATGGGGCACGTCGTAATGGTGCTCGGAATTGGACCGTGGCAAAGGCAGTGACGATTTGAGGCCCCCGATCGGAAGGGTTGGCGCTTGCTGCGGCTGGCCCGGGGGATGATGCGGCCCCAGCAGGCCGCTGCCGTGCTGATGGTGCAGCGAAGACGGATGATGATGGTGAAGGTGACCGGCCAGATGGGGCTGCTGCTGGTGGGGCCCTGTCAGCGGGTACTCGTAATTGATGGGTCCCATGTTATGCGTCAGGTCCGGCTGGAAATGGGTCAGCTTTTTGCTCTCGTTGGCGAAATACTCCGTCGGCATTTCTGGGGATCAGGGGGGGAAAAGGAAAAATGACTTTCGTTAAATCAAATGTGCGACTATCGGGGCTTTATTGCTCGTGTAATAAACGCCACAGATGGGTTGCGCTTTTTGGCCGCGTAAGATAAGCTCTTGAAAGCACATTAATAAGCCACGGCGGCGGTGGCCGGAAATCTTTTCCGGAAACACAGCAGCACAACAATTCCGGCGCGGATCAATACCGATTTGCGCTGCCGAGGTTCTCGTTTAGCGCAACCACTTGAAAAGTTTCTAATGACTTTGGCAGCAGCAGCACACGATCCTGAACGCGTGAATCGATGCCCGGCTTCCGCGAACCATCTGCCACTGATGGGTTTCGAAACGGGTGCGAATAGGTTAAGAGCCCAGGCGCAAGATGAAAGCAAACTCAAATTACCCAAATGAAGGCAATTTAGGATGATTATATCGAGATCTTAATGATTCTGGAAGAGGATCTCCATAGCATCTGAGCAGCATTCGTAATTCGATTGTGGTCGATGGGGATGGGAATTATAACAATATGAAAAAAAAACCACATTTAGAGATTATTTATTCCACCCCGTACTCCCGTAGGGCATCAATTTTGTTGATTGTTACAATTTAAATTAATTGTTTCTTTTTTAAATTGTTTCAAAAAACCACTAATGGAACGCTCTCAAGAGACTCATGATTAAAATAAAACTTAAAAATACATTGAACAAATTTCTACTGTCTCACTTTATCGCAATATTTACGATCAAAACAACATTCAGCAGGCAAACCCACTGAAGAAAATATGTTTCGGGTGTCTCCTCTCTCGTTTCGATGCGAATGTGGTGCTAATCTTAATGGGATCACAAATCACGATCCGGTCACTAATGAGCGAACCAACGCTGCGGCCATTAGCTGAGTTTGTGTTTCCAATTTGTGATTTCACCCTGATTGAGAGGTTTATAACCAGGAAAGGATTTGCTGATAGTGTCGTGATGTTTTTTTTTCTTCTTCCAGCTATATTACTACGCGTGACTGATGGCGCAGCAACACCTTGGGAAAGTAATTTGGAAGAAGGTGTAAATTAAATCATATTTTACGTTGATTTGAAACTGATAGCTGAAGTTGTTGCGACATCATCTGGGTTAGCCTTAGGAGCATTGGGCATGCGTATATGTGTTTATAATGAGATCACATAGCAAAAATAGTTGATCTTAATCTTTTTAATTTGAAGGTATAGCTGAAAAGATGCCATTGATAAGAAACCGATCAATCATTCTTTAAACTTGTAAAAACATTCACAATGTTAACACGCGGTTTTGTTGTGCTGGCAAGTCAAATAAGCATGTGGTGAGCGGTATTTGAAGAAAATAGTTTTTATTTGAATATCTAACGAAGGATACCAAACTGAGATTACAATACTATACGTTTGTAACAGAGCAGCACGGTGATTTATCATTCTTATCATTCGATTCTACAGAAAAACGACAGGGAACATGTGATTAACTTGATATTCAGCCATTACGAAGCACCCGAATACATCGGGGGCAGTCGAAACAGTTTCCCAAACGAAGGACGAGCTAATTAGCAGATCTCTTCGATGGAGAGAACTTCTCACCAGTGGGAAAAGTTGTTGCGAAACTCTTAATTAAAACGGTACGATAGTGCATTGCAACTGCTTCCCCGCTGCGGTGGCAGATGATGCCAAGCGGATCATTAACCGCTGCAGGATGGTACTTAAGATAATGATATCAACCACTTCATGCACTGTCACAGATTATATCTTTATCTCCAGTTAAGCTAAATTGGGTTTGTTGTAGAAGTTCCGATGATCCTATATTTTTGTGTGGCTAGCTTCTAGTGTAGAATTCTTTTTTTTCATTCCGAAATCTTATTAAATGACAGGAAACATTCGATTTAGTTAGTTGGAGAAAAGCATGTATAAACTTTAATTAAACTAAATATCACTGTAGGTGAGTTGCATAAATAGTAAAAACAGGGGTGTATCATCCTCCAAAATGTTCGGCGCCACACTTATCACTTATGTTTGATGCAATAAAAAAGACATTTTCTAAATGGTGTTGCTCCCAAAGTCTCCCAAACTATCAATCGATCATGTTGTGATTTGTGTACGCCAGTCAAAAAGGATTGGGACATGCCAAAAATATCAATGAGAACACCTAAACATCTGCCCTCATATTCTCAACCAAAGGGGTTGCCACGGTGCGTGTATTTGACACGGATATTTACCTCCCTAAAGTGCAAATAAACTGTCGTCCGATATATTTCGCCATGTGGCCATTACGTCAGAATATGATAAATACAATCCTCTGTCGTCGTTCTGCTGAACATAAACCCATCATAAATCATTTACCGACGGAACTTACAGCACCCAACACCATCATCGTTGTTGAAGGAAAAGGAAAGCTGTTTGAGACGTTTTGAAAGCATAAGTACGCCGGCAAATAGGAGATGCCGCACTGAGTTGTTTGATGTCGATATTCCGCAAAACATACTCATTAATCATGAGACCATCCAAAGTTTACTCATAAACAATAGTGTCAAACGGATGTTCAAGTACGAAAATGGCTAAGTGAAGTGTTAAAGTATAGCTCGAAAGACAATTTAGAACTTTTTTTTTCGTTGTAATGCATACAACACCGAAAGGATACCTGATAATAGTATTAATTAATTTTCAATTTGAGATTATACGTTATTTGGACCATAATCCTCTGTAACAAGTTGTGCTAATCGGATTTCCACTCTAAGCTGTACGGAATCGTTAATTTCCCTGGAGGAGGAACGAAAGGCCTATTCTCTTGGGAGTTGTGAAATAAATCTGACCGCGGCTAAAATATTATGGGCCTTGATTTTATGTCCGCGATGGAGCACATTCCAACACATCCAGATGATATTAAACATGAAAATGTAAATGGCTTATTTTATTGCATCTTCAATCGAAACAAGTTTGCAATAAAGCATGTGAGGAGATAAATAAAAGGGTTTTGTACTCGCAGAAATGTATTTAAGCAGCAGGAGTCTGATTTATGTCATTCCCGGTGACATTACTAGAACATGTTAAATAGAGCCATGTGCGAGCAACGAAAGTAATGACCACCGGCTAGTGTTCGTACTATAATAGCGCTGCTGGAAACATTGCGACAAGCAACGGAAAGAATCGTCCACCGTCCAAGAATCGTCCACGCTTCTTTTTCATAACCTTACAAGCGCAGGCGACATGGACATGGTCAGCATCAGCGTGGTTTCTAGTTCTTGTCGGGACGCCTGACGCTGATTTACGAACGTTTCCCCTTTCAGAACAGTAGGGTGCATCTACAGCGTAGCAGCCGAGTCAATCTATTTCACGTTAATTTTACGCTAGTGAAGTGCTCCGCTGTCGCGGATAAGCCCTATGGAGGCAATGAACGTGACAAGTTCTGAAGTTCGAGAAAGACAGTGAGGCAAACCAGATCTTTTTAGATGATCCGGAGTCTGGTAGAACGAAGGGGGAATTCAATTTATAAAAAAATGTTTCGCATTACTGCAATGGGAATCAATGAGCTTGTCGTGAAGGTTAGGCGATGAAAAATTATAATCATATTACACGTGGGCAGTCAACCGAGAAGTACGTCAATGCTCCATAACAAATACGAAACATGTTTCAAGACCGACCAGCTCATTATGACGGATTATTATTAGATTGACTGCTAGTGGACGCATACATTCGAACTTTCAAATGTTTTGACAACTCCCCAAACATCATCAATCAATTTTCTCCTCTCTTTTTGTCGAACAAATAGTTGCAGTCGTAGGTGTTAAAGACGTCGGCTCAAGAGTCGTTCTCATAGTCCATAGCAAGCATTCGAACGCAAACGTTGTGTCAGCCGCACACTGCGCAGCTAGCTCAGGTTGAATGTTTCCAGTGTGGGTTGAGGTTTCAATTCTCGCCGAAGTGACAGAAGAAAACATACGGTGGGGTGGTAGCCTCGAGAGAATTGAGACGCAAAAGCGTACTCGAGAAGAAACACCATCTGATCTTGCGCCCCCATTTACTCCGAAGGAGTCTGGTAAGGTTAATTTCTTAATTTTATGCTCTCTTTGTGACTAACGGACAACGATTGGGAAAGAGCGGAATTTGTGCGACAGGCGTGAAATGACTAATGAGCCCGCAAGGAAGGTCACGATTGTGTGCATCGAAGGAAATTGGAAAATTAACACGCTATTCGATACATTGGAAGTTGAACAACCATTCACGGTTGCTGCTCGGTAGCTGGGTAACTCTGTAACTCTGCACCTGGGAAGAATCGTTCATTCACCGTGGACGATTCTGAACAAACACGTGGAAAAGATTTAGGTTGGGGATAAAACATGCATAGATAGCTAATGGATTTCCGTCGCATCAAATGTGACCATACGGCCTTTCTGTTCGATAAGAAATAATGTTATTCCATTTTATTTTATTATCAGTTTTGCTGGTTGGCCAAACGGAGAGGCCGCCATTGGATGCGCTGGGTATTATAATATTCGTTGAAATTCATTCGAACTTTTGCTGGAAAATAGATACATGAGGGAGATTCACCATTAAGAAGTGCTACTCTGTTATTTCTATATTAAAGGAGTTCGCTATTTAAAAAAAGCATTAAAACATGACAATAGCACCTCATTTATACTTTACTCAAAACTTGTTGACCAACGTTGATTGCGAAATATTGTTGAAACTACAAGTGTTGAATTAGCTGTGATTTATAGAGTTTGTTTCATCATATTGCGTTGGAGAGTTATTGCGTTCAATGACATGAGGAAATGATAGAATTGCTTTATCGATATTATAGTTCTTTGCGAACATTATTCCGAGCGCCACGCCCACTTAATGGTAGTAATAATAGAATTATGTTTTCCACTACGCAATGTAGTGGAAAAACACAATGATTTGAAGATTTAACTTCGTTGGAGGATTTTTTTGTAAAGTTCTGTTAAGTCATAGGTAATGTCATATCAATCAGTCGTAAACCACCAATATGCTTGAAGCCAACATCACCCAAATGATCAACAAGGTTTGTGCGCTAATTGAAAATCAATCTTATAGGATGTTAGGACTTTAAAATAGGATTTTCAAGTAAAATAATATTGAAATTGATAGGACTTTCAAATACAATAATAATCTCAAATATCTTATACACCGTTTTGTTTTATTCAACTTGAAAGAGGAAATGGTTATTGTAAATTCCTTTATGTGACCCAATTGAAATAAATAAATAAAAATTCATGAATCGCTATAAAGAAAGCCGAGAAGTTCTGTGGACTATCCTATTTATCGATTGACGCCAGAAGGAATATAAAAATATGTAAAAATCATAATCGTTAAAGTAAGATTTAGTACATCTGAATACGTCATGAGATATATGCTTTTAACTATTGGAACTTAATTGAAATACACAATCGACGCAAATAATGGCTCAATAGAATACCTGATCAGTTCAAGAAAAATGTATTAATTTGAATGTATAATTGCGTTGACTTGTGAATTAGATGCAGTATTAAATATGCACTGCTGGAAATTGAAAGTTTGCTTAGCAGACATGTTGACCTTGGTTTCGAAGGCATATCGATGCACTCTCTACGGTCGATACATCAATCTCTAATACAAGATCAACATCAACTTCTTCTTCGAAAATGCAAATGACTGTGGTTGGAGCGACTTCAACGGATTGATATCTTTTTTTTTCTTGGAATAGAAATGAAGTTGAATTAAATGGCAATAATAAAAGTTGTTCAATTGAAATGTTACTCATGAACATTAATAACTATATGCCATTTTAAATTACTACGTCGGTGCTAAGAAATTTATCAGGATTAAGCCCGAGTTGACTGAATTTAATTAATTGCACGCTGTATGCGGTAAGCTATGTGGGATTGAATTAAAATCATAGCATATTGCTACTCTAACTAAGGATATATGTGCATAACTTCTAACTAGTATAGAGAGTTTGCAGGGTTTTGCAAATATCAAACTCGAAACTATAGATTTATACGAATTTATTGTTTCTTGTTTTCAGCACCGCTTTCCTGTAACATCACACTTTAATAACACTTTCATTATATTCTTCTGGACACAAGACATACTTGTAGCCATTTGAAACATCCAGCCAACCGTTGAGCGCTGTTGAGCAATCGTTCAGAAAACTCACTTACTGAGCTGCAAGAGGTCTCCAGAGGGCAACTAGATGCTTGTACTGAACGTCTTACGTCGTCGGCCAGTCTTATGGCTAACTGTTTCAGCGCGTGAAGCGAACCTTCGTACAGTAACTGCAAACTATCGTGAATGTTAGCTGGCTAAAAAAAGAACCATTTAGCGTCCGTCGAGTGAAGCAACTAGCTCAACGATAGAGGGCGGGTGTTGAAGGAATTATGTTTACAAACGAGTTTATGAGCGTAAGGTATTCACCTTCAACCATGTGTATACGATTTGAGTTTTTTTTCTCGAAATAGCTGGAAGCATTTGAGGTGCGAAAGATTGCGTTGTCAGCGTATATGAAGACATCTAGGAGGAAGAACTAGGACAAATTTATTCTTATTCCGTATACTCTATTTTGGAAACGCCCTGCTTAGTTCTGTCAAAACCACGTATATGCACTGCTCAGCAGACCTTGGATCTAACCTGAAGCAAATGGGCGCTTCAGTCATCCCCAAGAGCGTAGGGTGTGGAGAATGGTCGAGGAGAGCACAACGTTGGGGACGAAATTTATTGTATGACGAACCACACAAAAACTAACGTATTATGATCCAGCTGCTGAGTCTTTCCTCCCTTCTGCTTTCGGTTCGTGAGATTAGCTTCTAGAAGCCGACCGCTGGCAAACGAGGAGTATAGCTGGAATGTAGAAGGTGCCAACGGATTTATGAACATCAACATGCATAAAGTTTAAGAAATTGGGCCAATATCGGGTGACCATCAAGCATAGAAACTCTACAAATTGCAGAGAAACATAAACACTTTTCCATTAGCGTTGTTGACTAACATTTTTCCACTAAGGCTTATAGAATGAAGTTCTAGATTGTATGTAGCAATTTAGTTACTTTCTATTTTGGTTCTGATTAGTTCAATTTGTTGATAAGCCCATGAAAGTGTTACCTTTGAAGTTACATCGAATTCAAATTCCATTTCAAATAACACTTAACGCAAACATAACTTTAAACCTCTCTCACTACGTTAGGAAATACTCGTTCGAGCATCTATCAACAAAGATTTCACAATCACACAGCTGAAACCTCTGATTTCACAGTTCTGTGCGTAAGTAGAAAAAAATGCTTACTAAGCCGAGCTTGGAATGCTTCACGTCCAGCTGTTTAATCTCCTGTGAGCGAAAAGGTACTTGCGACGAGCTGATTGAAGTGAATCGGCTTTCATTACTCAAACCTTGCGTTCATCACAGTCGTTCATCGGAGTGATAGTTTGCAGACCTTTCACTCGGCATTCCCATCAATTACCAAAGTAGCTCTTAGACAAAAGCCGATCGCCTAGTATGCGTTAGGAAACGTCTGCTTCTTGCTTGCATCATTACCCTCGGCCGAATCTGGCGGTTATCGCGCGAAACCGAAAATAAAGAGCTGCTCGAAGTTCGGCTCGAATGTGGAGGAACTAATTTTCGTTGTACAATTTTGGAACAGAATGTATCAATTTGAGTACGGCTGGAAAGAGCACGCTTTCACCAGCGGATTTGCATCGTCATCTGTAATCAACACATGACTAACGTCAATTGCTGCATTATGTGATGAGGTATATTACAAGGCACAAAAATAATAGATGAAGCAACCGACGTGCGCAATTCAAACACAATTATAGTGGCATAGTTCAACCTAAACTTACCCGAACGAGCCAAATTGTAGGCTGGAATGGTTTTCTTTCTTCGGATGAATTTAGAAATTCCAAATATGATTCCTAAACAGAAGGCAGCGATCAACGTGACCCATAGATACACAGACCAATTGGATTCTGAAACGAGATAAACGAAATATAGACATCAATTAACAAAGTGCAGTCAAAAATGAAAAGAAAAGTTAAAACTTTTAATGATAGCTTCAATTGATTTGCAATATTTCGTTGAATTGTTGTACATATTACATATTTTGCGTTTTTTCCATCCAGCAAGGACTGGAATGTACAAGTCTTGAATGTAACCATGTGTCAGTATCTCTTCTTGGTGCGTGTCGCAACTTACGACGAGATACGTGTGAAATAAAGAGCATCTGGTTCGAAAATACGAATGCAAGAGTCTTGACTGTCACTCAAGAACTGAACTCAGCGCCTGCTTCTTACGCGATGAATGCTACCCCTTACAAAAATGCTTCCCAAAGTTCATATGAAGCCAGTGGAAAGGAAATTGGGTGGCTCGAAAGGTTAAGACATGTTTCAGCATCGACTTTGGAGTCTGTGAAAAGACAATCGAACTAAAAATAACAGCGAAAGGAGAAACGAGAATAAATAATGGTACAGTTTGCTTCCTTTTAATGGAGCCATCGCTTGGAGGCAATTAAAACAGAGCCTTCCGTATGCAATAACTGACAGTACATGACACAATTATTGCACCCTTCCGAACCCGGAGAGTTTATTTGACTGAACTTCAGGAAATGAGCAGTGACAGGAAGAGCGACGTGTTTTCCGTGCGATCCGTAAGAAAGCCATTTCTCATTGGGCGATATTTTTACACCCGACGTTATAAACTTGTCATGCAGCGGGGCGCACCGGGAACTCCGAAAGAAAATTGCGTCCCTTCGTTTCGGTACGGAGGGTTCATCAGCATCAGTCTTCTTCCCATGAACATGGTTTAATGTTTTGTTTGTAGTTAACCAACAAGTCAAAGATGTATAAGAAGTATGTTGTTTTGATAACTTTTTGGTTTATCGCAGTTATTGAAATTGAAGCAGAACCAATTAACGATTGTCTAAGCCTGTCTCGACATGTGTGTTTATTATCAACGATGAAAAAACGGACAGAAAATACCAAATGAGCATTGTTTTGATAAAGAATTGAAAAAGAACTACAAAAGCTTTAACCACTGCCTGTTGTAATCTGTAGTATTTTAAGAGCTAAAGTCTTTTTGATAGCACAAAACATGGTTTGTTTCTTTAGAATGTCATATGGGTTGTAATGTAAAGAATAACAGCCTCAATCTAGAGTCAAAGAGCAATTTAAATATTTTAATAAACAAAACAAGCGTCTCAGGGGCAATAGATTACTATGTAAGACAAGTAACGAATAATGTTCCTGATTATGTGGGAAGAAAGAAATTCACACCATAGAAAAGCCCTTTTGGTTTTGAGTACTAAACTTCAAACGCGAAGCTGCGGGATACAACGAAACCGCAGGGTATTGACCATCACCTGAGAAATACAAGCTATAAGTGAAGAAAATGTCTTCCCCCAGGGGTTATTCAGTATGCTTTATCTAATTCCTAAATCATCGCAGCTCAGTTCTCAACCACCCGGCAAGTATGCACGAGTCGTCAAAGGTCGTCGACGGTGTGGGCAACGGAACGTTTGACAGCATCGCGCGCAGGCGTTGGAGGCTAGAAACGGTCGAGACGTCGCATTACTCTGGAGCTTGCCTATCCTGCCCGGTGCTCGTCGGTGTCGGCCGTTGTGCTCAGCTGGACAGTTTTCAACGGTAATAAACAATAATAGACTGTTACCTGTCTCGTTAATACCTGTGTCGATTGATTAAACGGTTGAGATTAAATTATTTCGCTGAAGGTTGGCCACGGAACGCACGTTTCGTTGAGGTCCGTTTCACCATCGCTTGGCGGCGGCGCGGGTACCGTTTGTTTTTCGCTTCGTACGCGGACAAAATATGCCCGCAGCTCGTAAATCAGCTGTTTCGGTCGCCCCCGGCCGGCGGGCATAGGAGAATAATGTGTTCGCGTTTTGTTGAACAACCGGCGGAGTTAATTTCGTCCCAGCTGGACATCGCGAGACACGGGCAAGCCAAGGAAGAGACCGTTAATCTGAGTGTTGGGGCAGTTTTGGAAACGCTGGCAGCGACGAGGTTTTAATCGATTCGGACCGGTCAATGATGAATTTCGGCTAATGATAGACCTCAAAGCCTTTCGATTTTTCAAGCATTCGCCTGGACGGCCTGGGTTATTTGGCTGTCGAGGTCGGTCGAATCGTACGGTCTCGCTGGCGTAGTGGAGATTTGTGGTACATCTATTGTGAACATCTTTCGGACATTTTATGGTCATTACATGGCGTTAAACGATGTCAAACATCAAGCTGAAAGTGTAATTAGCATGCGCTCGGCTGCACTGTGTTTGCGCTTTTGTTGTGTGTTCGATTGCCGTGTGGAATACTTTCGAGAGCTTTGTGAAAACACACTATTCGTGAACCAATGATTAAGGATGTTGACGGTTATAATTACAAACGCTGTCACAATAACTCAATCACTATTCGGAATATGTGCCACAACACTTTGCTCTTTACCGAACATTTGCTAATTAGCATGTTTATGTTAGGCAGAACGACTATAACAAACAAGTCTGTTTCCAAGATACTTATATGCAAGTCACGCCGATTCTACTACATTGACAAGTCAGAACAAAATTGAGTTGCCATCGTCGTTTCATACCTCAGAAATAACCAGGCCATGCCCTTTTAGTTTACGGCATTGAAAATAGCTTTGGAAAAATATTCTACCATCAATTAAAAATTATTCGAGGTTTTAATTTCAACTATAACCCTAATATACTTCGTACGTAGTTCTGTTTTGTGACTTGTCGGAATTTCTTTTCCAAATATAGGGTTAACAAGATTAAAAGATGGTGAAGCTTATGCTTGTTTACCGAGTATGACATAACAAAATTGATTTCTGTGGAACCAAAATGACTATTGATATACTGATTCATGGTGGTTGATTTATAATAATTGATTTAAATAATTGATAATAATTGTCTTCAGGCAATGCTTATCCAAAAAATACATCGTACACATAGAAACGATTACTATCAAAATAAATAATGTACGTATGACTATAAAACCCGTTGTAATGTGAAAAAAACAATGAAGCATGCATAAGCTTCGTTTTTGTGAATGATTTTGAAATTCTACTTTTTTTCTCGAAACAATGTAAAATAACAAATCTGCCGCACGCAGCTACTACGCACGAGATCAGAACGCTAATGAATCCAATAGAAAATCAAAAGAGCGCCGCCCAAGTGACATGACATCGAGGCGACACGTGCGCATCGCGAGCCAAGCGTGGCAAGCACGCGTATAATTACTTCACCAGCCGTAGGAGACATTTTAAACAGGAGGGGCATATGGGATTTGGTAAACGGGACGAAACATCACAAAATGTGCCGCCACACGGAAGTTAACGAAACTGCAGTCCAATTGACAGCTTTATAATCAGTGACAACGTGAATGTAAATATTTATGAATATTTTCGTCGGGAACATATTTCATGGGAGTTTGAAAAGGAGAATAAGAAAACCATTAGGAAACATTTAATATAATCCTCCGAAACTATGCACCCTTGCCAGATACACCATTCCATTCCCAAGAAATACAATACATCATGCAAACATGCTATTTTTACTTACTTGATTTCAACTCATAATTTGAAAGTGAATAAATACTACTTTCGTTAACTCTAGAGAATTTACAAACAAGCACTATCCTATAAACATCCATCAGCTCACAAAAATGGTTAGTTATTTTTAACTGACCATCTAACATTTATTTCAATGCGTACGGACGAGCGAACGGATGACTATAACTCAATGTGGATTTGCCTCTGTTTACAGAGGCAAAACGCACAACAAGGAGCTTAACAGAAGCGTCGCGAACGGATTGAAACATCTTTCACATCAACATAAAACATGGTTCAATACCATGAAACGTATCTGAAATGCAACCGCAACTGTTGGTGGATGCATTATGGGAGTCCCCACCGAGGACTTGCCAAGCCCCTGCGAAATTCTCACAAACATTCGTTGCACAAGAGGCCACCACAAATCAGCGGAATGTCACGTGTGCAAGCAAAATCATAATTCATTCGTGTCTTTTCTGCTGCTTATTGGCAGCCTGCTGGGAGTGCCACTTGCCAGCTGAGAGCGTCAAGCACTGGGATGGTGTAATATCATCTACCTGTAGAATGAATTTCTCGAGGAGATCGCTTCAGCCGCGTGTTTGCTATGATGAGCAGTGTGTTTAATTCATTTACGATTTTTGATGGTGACATGCTGCCATACGGAGTTTTGCACAGAGTAATTTATGGATTAATTGTAGTACAAACTGATATTGTATGTTGCCTATACAAAAGTTCGGGTTTGGAATTACGTGACGCAGTGCTCTAGCATTTAAAGTTAGCGTTTTATGCTCTTTCCAACCTTCGGACTCTAACGTCATAACTAACGGTTCTTCAAGCGACATTCTCTGGCTTTCCTATTTGATATGCATTTTATCACAATCATGGCTAGAACCATTTTAAACCTATCCTACGGTCGTAGTTTTTATGGGGTGTTACATGAGATCAATTTTATATCTTTCGGAAACGAAGCAACGTGTGGCATTCCGGCCGGAGCATAAAAATTGTAACAACAAAAAACATACAAAAACACCCACCATTGTCTACCTTTTTTTCTACATCATTTTAAAATTTGATACCTCCGGTGACATGGACGAAGCGCGTGACCATCGACATCGTTATTGTGCGCTTTTATGCACTTGTGTAGGTTTTACTGGGTCGTGAACGAGACTGGAGATAAATAATTCCCTCGTAACATGGTCAAATCAGCTTACTATACAAATCAGGAACAAACGCCTCGTGGTCAGTCTGATACACCTAATCCAGACCAAAGGAATAATAAATCATGTGCTCAAGTACGTCTGCGTTACAGCTGTGTTTTTGTTCCACCAATCATATCAAATAACATTCGGTGGATAGACGTTCGAGAGCGATCGAGGTTTGAGCGAGAGCGACAAGCGCTGTTGTTTTATTGGTATGATGCAACGTAGTTTTAATCGTTAAAGGTATTTACAATTAATCACTTCAAAGACTTAAATTTATTATGAATACAAGTGTTATAGATAAAGTGTAAAATTTTAGTTCGTAAAACTCCAATCTAATTTGAAACTGTTCTACAACAGATGAGTTTGAAGAGTTCCAGAACTTACAAACATTTAACGATGTTGGGAAGTTAAGTTGAAAATAATGTGTTATGTGTATAGTATATTCTAGATCTAAAATCTACTCGATCTAGACGTTATTTTAGATAAAAATATAAACTATTCATTGTGATGTTTTAGCTCAAAAAGATTATTAACAACTTGGATACATTCTTTACCGGCAATAAGTTTTGCTCCTGCTTGTTATACTAAATAAACTGAAAAATCTAGCCTCTTGCATAATTAGCTTCGAAAAGGGACGAAGCATCTAATTAAATTTTACGGCTTCGCTCACAAACGGGCTACTCAGTTTTGGAAGTGGGTCGACCGAACATTTTCTTTCCACACAGTTATGGTGCATAGTGGGTGTAACTGCAGCCAAGGAGCAGGTTAATTAAAATTATGGAAATTTGTCTCCATTCCGTCGTGAGAGGAACGCTGCGGTGGATGCAACTAGATTGCTATGCTGATTGCATCCGATCGCTTTGTCGATCGCTGCAATGGCTGCTCTGTTGGATGAACCGCCGAGGAGCACGGCTAGAAAGTGCTTTCTCCCCATGCAGTAGCGTATTTCCGACCGACTCAACTCGCGCGCTGTTTCGCTCGATTAGCTGACCGATTTGCTAGATCCGGAACAGACACCATCGTAGGGTGTCATAAATAACGGGACCACTCCGGAGTATCGCCTTCGCGTTTCCCTGGGCTGTGTGTAGAGTGGAGCCGAGGTTAAAGATGGGAGGAAATTCGTTCAAGAAAGAAATATCTTCACTTATGGTAGTGCACCAAAGACTCGTGCATGGTAGGAGCGGTGCATGGTATCATATACAACCGTATCTATACGGAAAGTGCGGTAAATGTAGTAAAAATGTATGTATTGCAATAAAAAGCCTTATTAAACAATAAATAAAGAGATGTATTCGCTAGGATGCAATTCGTCAGCTATACTGCACACGCTGGAGATGCGATTGGAGATGATTATTGCTCCAGTGACAAGTTCGGGCGACACTAATGGGAAATCGTTGTACCAATTTGGCTCCCAACTCGTTGGACATTTTCGACGGCCAATGTTCGCTGTCAGCCCCGATGATGGGCCAGAGATAAGATAAGTCTCCTTCTGGTATCCGTTTGCACGGTGTTTTCTTTTTCTTCTTTCTATTCGACGTCCCGTCTTTACATCGTTTACTAATGTGGCTCGCTCTTTGCCTGTTATCTGTGGCCGAGTAAATGGGTGAGCATCATCAATAAAAAGTTGGAGTCCCATGGCCACCGCTCACACTGGGGTTGGTAGTTTAGTTTGATAGAAATGTTATCATTTTATGATAATCATTGCCTTTCCATATTGCGCACATTTTCTCGCCGTGTAGTTTTCTATACGAACGTTATCGAAATGTGTCATGGCAGATAGCAACCGAAAGGGTCATCACTAGGCTGTCGTTTATTGGGTATGTTTTGGTGTGTTACGTTGGCAAAGTATGAGAAGAAATTCTGAAAACATCCATCGTTTGTTTAACTATTTATAGTGCAAAATGTTTTTGATTTTGAGAAGCACCGTGTACAACTTTCTTCAAATTATAAAAAAATCTCAACGTTTGCGTTATATAGGCATACATTGCTCTGGTTGTACTGCATCACATTTACTGTGACTGAAAATTCCATGGTTGTGTTACTGGCGGACGCTTCACCTCCAAGAAAACACTTCGTCACCAATTTCTTCGCGACGAAATTTCATCGATAATTAATGATGTCGTCTACGTTGACGACACACGAACAGACGAAGCTGACATCTTCCGGTGCAGCTTCTTGTATTTCAAGCCGATGACGATGACGAAATGAAACACATATTCTAAACTTAGATGAGCTAAAGCCGTATAGCGCCCCTGTCAGTCGGCGTAAATCATTAACGGCAATTAATGTTTGCGGGTTGCCGTTTAGAGTTTTGAGTACCATCTGCAAGAGTTTATCATTGATTCCTTTTTTATACTTTCGTCGTGCCTCGCAGCGCTTGCGGTCAGAAATATGGTTGCCTCCCATTTATTTAAATAACAAGGTAAAGACATGTGAGAACGTGGTTGCTTCGGTCGCGGACGAAATGCAGCTAGTAGCACTTCCGATGCAATGAACCGAAGCGATGCTCTTCCAATTTCCTAAGATGATTTGTAGGTTTTCTCGTTCTGTGTCTCGTCATCACTCCGCCGGTGGAGCTAGCTTCTCTAGTTTAGTCTGTTAGTCGTTGATTGCTCAGCATGTGTCTTTTGCGCTCGTCATGTTGTACAGCTTCTACTTGTTGGGTGTGTTTGTTTATTGTTCCCACTTTGTGTATGTTTGGATTGTGGCTGCTGCACTTCATCCGTCAGGCACGGATGGAACAGAAGTCAGGAAAAAAAAAACACGAGATTGATTGTTTCAAACTTAGCACGCGATGAAAGAGTGATGTCTGATGAGAAACCTAACCATTATTCATAGACGGGCAGAGCCACACGCAAACTAATGTTGTGTGGCAGCTCGGTGTTGATTGTAACCATGTGCTGGGCTGCATATTCAATAACGGCGGGAGCGGGCTCATTAAAAGAAACATAATTAATTTAAATAAACAGACTACACATTTGGCGTCGAGTTAACTAATAAAGTTGAAAATTTACTAGACCGTTCGGTGTTGTGTTTATAATTAGGTCTCATTATATCTTTAAAAATATCAATAAGCTTGAAAAAGTCAAGGCAGGTCTAAGTTTTGATGCAAACTTATCAGTTGACCCTTATATTTTTGATTTTTTTTTATATGAGATTGATAAAAGTACGTATCACGGTTTGGTGGATGGTTAGCAGGAAGCCAAACAACGGTCCTGACAAACACTCCTGCAAACTGCCAGCGAGCTCCGGTTTCCAGAAGCTCGTTAACCTACCGGAGGCGGAAACTCTCAATCGGAACAACAACAAAAAAAGGGGGGAAATGGTGATAAATTTTCCCGACCATTGGGCGGTACCTACGGTGGATGAGAAGGCTACTTTGCGGTTTTGGATGCCATTTGCCACCGAAAATGTAACCCCCGACCGTAGCAGTAGCTTCCGTTTCCTGTGCTGATACATGAACGAGATCCACGAAAGCAGTAGAAAAAAGACTTGTCCGCCGGGGGTTGATTTCCTGAGCTTGTTCTTGTAAGCGAACGTGTTCTGAGGTGTTTCACTATTATCAAATCGGGGTCAATGCAATATGACGTTACACAAAATGAAATGTCGATGTATGGTGTATAAATGTATAAAGGAATGTTTAAATAAGCTTTCTCGTTTGAAACAAACGAGCAAACAGTTTCTAAGACTCGTCATGAGGTTTTCATTTCTTCAGAAATATATCAATTAAGTCAATCAAGTTTAAAGTGTCAGTTGAGGACTTAACTGACGTTTTTATTTTCTTATGAATATGAAGCAATCGACACCATGAAAGTTTGAATATCGTTTTCGATCAAATGATGGCCGCCGGCATAGCCGATACACAACGATGTTTCGACATAATGCTGCAATGTATGGGATGCTACATGAAATGACCCTAATGGCGCCACTTGAACCTAGACGTGATACATTGCACGAATGGGGAACACAAAGTACTTCCCAGCAAAACAGTCGAATGGTCGATGCACATTTTGTGGATTTATTTTCTCGGGGAAGTGAACGAGAAATCGCTTGTGAATAACGTTTCATGCTCTCTGGAACATAGAGAAACTCTTTATCACGTCGTAAGGAGCGCTTACCAAATTTTCACCACCCAACTATCGGTACCGCCTGCACACATTTATTGATGCCCTTCCCAAAACTACCACATCTTCCACAAGAAACAAACGAATAGTGGGACAGCGTGGTCTTTAAATTTGATTACTATCATATATTTAAACGCAATACGTGTTACATAAAGCACAAATCAGTTCGAGCGCTCCAATGATTATTAATATGTTCACCATAATTGCATACAGACTATTACTTTTAAAATCAACTGCCTTCCCGATTGTATGAAAGAAACCGTTTAGGATGACCCGATGGTTTCCATTACAGTGCTTGACCTAAATCTGAAAGGTGCTTTTTTATAAATAATCAATAAACAAACAAAGGAACCCAAGCGTTATGCTTGAAAAGCACACAATGTATCACAGCTGTTACACACGTTTTCCATTTTCATTTGAAGGACATTTTTTATCATCCTTCACATAGAAGCAATTCGAGAGCGGAGTGGTATAATTTATTAGAGCCAACACTTCAAAATGATGACGAAAGACGTTCCTGAACTTAAGCTTTATTTGTGGAAATTCGTCGGATGATCCAACATGGAACAAGGATACCCCAAAAAGAAAATCATGAAAGGACGAACCGGAAGGTAGAACAAAAGTGATAAATCTGCCACCACGTCTGTCTCACCACAGGTTTCACTGCCATTGAAAGACAAAAGGGGCAGGGAGTTCTGGGATAAATAATTTAACCAAATTTATGATTCCATTACCGAAAAATTTCTCCACCGTAAGTGCAGTTGACGGTGCTCCTTCTCTGCAGATAGCTCCGGATAAGGATTGGATATTGCGAAGAATAGAAAAGACGACACGAAGCTGCTGCTCTTCGCATCATTAATAATATTTCACCCTCTGGCGGTTGTGCTGTATTTCGGTGCAGCATTGCTGAATATGATGGGCTGTTAATTCGACATAATGAATCAACGGTTGGAGTTTTGAAAAATAGCGAGTTTCGACAAAATCATCATTTTGTCGAACTACATATACAAGTGCACTTTTTTCCCTATAATTCTTGTTTTGTTTATAAAGTCCTCTAATGTCGTACATCGAATAAAAGTGTTCGATTTTTATCAGGCGATTCAAGCAAAAAGAGTACGGTCGACTATAGGAACGTTTGTCTCCATGCTGAAGTGTGCGCAATTTCAGAAAAAATGGAGGTTTCAAATTTTGGCCCAAGCCAGACATCATGCTGTGCAAGAAAATGAAATTATAACAAGCCTAGGGTAGCATGATTTATTTTGCACCTTTTCCAAGATTTATGTCGCTGGTAAGAGAGCATCGAAGAAGCATGGGTCAATGTGTCCTGCTGTGTCTAGTGAGTGTAATTGCTTCTACCCGGCTACTTGAGGTGGTATAGCCTTTTTGTATTTGACAGAAACAAGCAATTGTGTCACCAAAATCGTTGATTTTGGAAAAAAAAAATACCGTTGTTGTTGAACCATAAAACATCAAAATAACATGTCTAAAAGTGTATTTTAAATGTTTAAGAATTCGTGATATTTAAAAAATAGTGTGGTGTTCTCTTCCGTTTTGTCTTCTCTTTCAGACTTTACATGAAGTACTGTAAAAACAAAGTTCTGTTCATGGTCTCTTCTTTAACTGCCGAACTTCCAGAAGGTCATATTCACGAGAGGAAGAAACACTCCTTTTTTTCTGCTTACAAGTTGACGCTCTTCACAGTTTACGATGAGCAGGCAAAAATTCAAATGATGAACGAGACTTCAGACTACAGGACTATATTGATTTTTTCCCCGGTAAGCATGGTTGAGCCACGGAAATTAAAGTTCAGTATACTCTTTCCAACCAAGGCAATGATCTCGAATGATTTAATGATTTATGAATGCGACAGTACCCTGTTAGCTTGTTTGAATGATTTTTGTTATTAAAATTACGAACGGAAGTATTTCATAATTATCTTTAAATTTGTTCTAACTTTAATATCACCCTAATTATGTAATGCGAATCTCAAAGCATGAAGGGTGCATTTTGCACTACCCTTGTCAGTGTTGTTCTGATAGACCAACGGAGCTGCACACACACACACCAGAAGCCGATGCAGAAGGAGTATTTGCTAAAATTATTATGCAAATGCTCGGTAAACGGGGAGATAAATCATGGTCATGGGGATATACCTCAACCATCTTCCACTGTGTAAACTGAATATTCTCCACGCCCCGGCACTCACCTTGCACAGTGTAGTTACACAATCCACCGGAGCATTTGACGGACTGTTGACCCTTCCCGACGCAGCTGATGATCGTTCCACTATCAGTGGTGAAACTCTGCGCTGAAGAGCTGTTAGCGACTAATGCTGCCGTCGACACCGGGCCACTGCTGACCGAAGAACTCCCGATGCAGGAACGTTGTCGAATTTGCGTACAGTCATGGCCGCACTCACTCCATTCCGACCAGCTGGACCACCGTCCGGCTGCAATTGAATTATGCAAATAAAGTCATTTTAGCGAAGGGTTGGGTGCTGTCGAGAGGTGCCGTTAGGACGCCATCATTCATTGAAATTTGTTGCTCATTGAGAAGAACACGTTTGACAGACCGACAATATTTTTTCTGACGAATGGCATGCACGAACTAGAGTTCCCGAAACTCAAGGCAGGCATGCATGATATTAGGAAGAATTTAGATGCGAAGATGTGACTACTGTGTCTTTCGTGTATAATAGTATACAAAGAAAATATAACAGGTACGCACTGTTGTTAAAAAAAATGGCTTGATGTATACGAAAGTATAAAAGAGTATACAACTTCTAAGAAATGGTGTGAAAAATGTATTTCATGCAATTAGAGAGACGCATGTCTCTAATAATGGCGAGATTATCTTACCGTTCAGATGATATCCATTAGGATTCACAATTTGGACATCGTCTACGCGCGTAGGGCAGGGATTATGTACCAATGACAATACAAGCAGTATTATGGAAAACATGGATGATATTAGTGTATGTTTTTGACTTACTGAGATAAATGAACGCTAATGCAACTATTTACATGAAATGCTCATGTAATAGCAATGACTGGATGATAAGCTAACATTGAAACATTGATTAACTAACTCACCCGAACAAGGCAAACAATCTGGCGTGGACTCAGTGCTTGACCCTTTGCATGTTGCTCCGTTGTTCATCGGGACTGGACTGTTACATGCGCGAGTACGTTTCTGACCCTGCTTAGGATGGCCAGGACATTTACAGTCCGTCCAGGAACTCCACTGACTCCAGCCACCGTCCACTGTGCAAAGTGAAAAAGAAAGGAAATAATTAAAACAGAACGAAATTAGCTATGCAAACATTCTCTTTCTTTGGAAAATGCTTGGGTCAAGATAGATTGGGGTCGTTGAATATGCTCGTACAATATACGCTCAACTTGTTGGATTCTGAATGGTTCTGTGCTATTACATCTGATTGAATCGATAGAATAAAAGTCGGAAAATAAACCTATAATTTATGCTCGGGCTATCTGATCGGGAAAAAGTCGTATTTTGCTTGCTTTGCTATCCATGCTGAGAGATGGGCAAGCAATTAATAGATCACGGTACCGTTATATAGATAATTCGAATAGCATTCCACACCTTAGGGATCCATAATTACCAGAGGGTTCTTACCTGGTTTCAGTAAAGCAACGCATTCTTAACAAATGTTACAAAATGAAAGGTTGAACAAGAATGTTAATTTATGTGAAACAATGATGAGGCATTCCTCACTCGACATCGTGGACTAATAAAATAGATCTGGTTAATTGCTTTGATTTATTCTCTCTTTCAAATAAAACTAACTCAACTAACTCAAATGGAAACTAACAGAATGTTAAAGCTTTTGGTTATAAGCATAGTTTTTTTGTTCAATAAGTTTGAACAGTAATGAATATACCAATGAAATGAGCGAAAGAATTTAAGTTTGGTAAGCGTCTCTCTAGTTTGAAGAGTCTTCAAGCTCCAAAGCGTTATGAATCGAAAACCTTTTATTTCCATTCCAGCTGTGAGGGAAGATAACGCGATCCATTTGAGGACAAACTTAAAACGCCTCCTTCCTCTTAACGCTATCGCAATATGAACTGAGGTTCGAATATGTTATGGATCATTAAAACGTACGCAAGGCATAATTTTGTCGTCATCTGCATTTTGTTAATCTTATCAGAAGCGACAGTGGGCGATAGTGCTGCAAATGGCTTTCTACCCTATTTTGTTTTAAGTGAAGTGTCTGTTTATCGATGTTTTTGTTTTAGGCTTATCGTAATATTCGTTTTCAAAATACCAGTTGAATTTGTTCAACGGTAGGATTATCATACAAGATAGTTTCCTATAAAAGCTGTAGGATTTCGTTCAACTTCTGGTTTGTTATTTTTCCGAGAAGATCACTGCTAAATGGTTCTACTCTTTTCGGCTCAAATGGTTGAAATGATTTCAATAAGAAGGCATATATCGGAACGAGTTTTTAGAAATCCTGGGCTATTTAGTTATTGTTCGTATTTTTTTCATAAAGAACGGCTGAAATTTCTACTTGACCGTTGAACGTTCAGTTCATTGTGTACGTAGGAGCGAAGCGTTTTCAACATTTTTTTCAACCTACAGTAAAGACTGTTTTGAACGACTCTCTAGAGTAGAAAGGAAATGTCTACATTTAAGAGCAGCACTTGCATCACGAGGATGAAGAATAAAGCATTGATCTTTTCTCAGCTCAAAACGACTTTTTGAAAACCTTGAACATTCTTTGTAACGTAAATGACTAGATGACAAGCTCATCCTTCAGCTGGCATGCCCGGAGAACGATTACTTACCGTACACGGCTATTGAAACTGGATCCGAGACACGCTTGCCGGCGATGTTCTCTGCAACACATGTATAATTGGCCATGTCCTGCGAAAGACAAGAAGAAATAAAATGAAGAACTGGAAGGGACGAGCAATGCCGAAGGATATAAGATACATAAAAAAGACCCGAATCCTAGATGGCGCAACTGACAGAGTTGCTATTGTAATGCTGTCTTTGAAATGAGCAAGGAAGCCGAAGAAAGATGTTTCCCATAACGGCAACAATGAAATTTCAACTTCAAAAGAAGGATAAAGATGTTTTTCGGTTGCCAGATATCTTCAGTAGTTCTAGCCTCTTTCAAAAAAGGTGTACGAGAAAAGAAAGAGTGAGGCGGGGTTTCACTCCCACCGAGCGAATGAAATACGATCGTCTGGATTCGATAGACGTGAATGCATAGGAAAGGATCAATTTTTATTAGAATGAACGCGGGAAATCATGATCAGTTTCAGGCAACGGATATCCATGGCGAGGAAACCCACAATTCGGATCCGGGAATCAGGATATCTATTGTTCATCCGGATGTAAACGGGTTCTTTTGATACGGTTTCGCTTGATGATAAAGAAGATATCTACCCTTGAAATGTTATGTATAATGCGTTACACAGTAGACGGACGGGATTAAAGACGTGAAAAATGGAAGGGTGTTTTTTGCAGCGTATTAAACTCGAATCCTTCCGAATGAATATTTTCTAGCACATTTCTCAAAATTCGTATCGCAATGCTTTCCGTTGTCACAAGGAAAAGTTGTGAGATATTTCTGACCCGTACTAGGAAGTATGCATTTTGTGTGATTATGCAACGAACTGACCTACCTGTATTTCTACTCGAGCAATCAGAAGCGAGTTGTCTGCAAGCAGCACGAACGGTGGATTGGCTTGCACAGGTACGCCATTCTTCAGCCAGACCACTTTAGCCGCCGGCGCTGCATTTGCGATGCAGTTCAGCTCGGCTCGACCACCCGTGGCGACACGCACGATCTTCGGTGAGATGCTAATTTGCTTCTTGATGGCTGTAAAGAGAGACGAGCGTGAATTAACGTTACGGCAAGAATCTTATGTTTGGTGGTGGTACGCAAAGTGGACACTCGTATATAATGACAGACGGTTGTGGTCACGGATGAATGGAAAAAAGCACTTGCGAGGTGCCCCGTAAAAATACAAACGGTGTAATATTATGGTTACGAGATCGCTGGAAAGCTGGAACTAAACACCACTACTCTTCGGAACATAGTTTAACAATCGAGATCGAGTTTAATGTCTATTCTGGAAGTAATGAAGAACGTTGTAGCGCTAGTAATAAGTATCTAAAAGCTTATTTGCGAAACATGCAACATTCCTTGACTTGCATGACCATAATAAAATAATAAAATTATGCATGACCATGAGTCAACGGTATTTTTATAATTAAGATCATCAGGTAAAGACGATCAATTCAAAGTGTGAACAAAAAGTGAAAGCTGCACAGGTAGCGTAGAAAATAATAAAGATTCACATTCACACGGAACACAATCTCCGTGATTATATTACCATCTTCGTAAAGCATACGGAGAAAATCGTTCCGGCAAATATTTGGCGGTCGCCATCACATATTTGTTTTCCCATTCGCATTGCATTGCTTTCTTTGAAGTATAGTGTTTACAATCGAGAAGCGCAATCGCATCATCTTCATGTCAAGAAAGGTGTGAGTTCAGTTTCGGCCACTTACTTCATCCAATCAAATAAAGTGTGTTTGCCTCAAGTACCAAAGGTTAGATTTTTGAGCACTCAATTGACCATGATTCGTACATTCACTCACTGCACGAAAGCTAGCTAGCCAAAGGTCCACTATCGATTTCATGGGGACATCGGTGTCTCACGAGCTTGACCTAGGGTTTATGAGGTGATCGGTGGGATGATACACGCCTGTCAAGCAGATACTCGTCTCGATGGAGAGCTGTGTGAAACGAGTGGCGAAGGTAGTGGTCTATTAAGAAAGAGGCTGAAGTAGGTGAAGAGTCTGATTCCACAACCTCCCAAAGACGTTTAGACGGTGTCGATGTGCCGAGGTAGGACTATTTGTGGTAGCAATTTCCATGGGAAACATCATATGCACAAACACGCAGTCAACGATGCGTGGAGTAGCCAACGAATGAGTAAATAATGAGCTGTATCAAGTCGTTGTCCAGAGAGGTGAATATGGCGTACGAAGCAGCTACGAAAGTAAAACTGACACAGGGAGGCGGGGTACAGTGTTATCTTTACTGTAAAGTTTCACTCTTCACTCTTTAAAAAGATCCTATCGTTATTAAACGCTTGGGAATTGGCAATTTAAAATAGGAAACAGAAACAAAATCAAAAGATCTTTGATTATTCATTCATCTGTCAAACTCCATTTGGTTCGTGCCGCATATTGCCTTGAAAGTTCATCAACATTAATAACCTTACATCCTATCGTTCACATTTTTCGTGATTGTTATTCAGGTCTCCAAGCCTTCTATGTAAATTTGAACACGGCAAATAGTTGGTTCCGTTCGTCAGTTGCTGTCACACGTCAGCGATTCGGAGATCTTATCAGTGAAGCGTGCCATGGGATTCGACGCCCAACAAATCAAACATAACCTGCTTCTGGTGCTCCCACCCGACAGCGTACCAGAAACTAGGAAAGCCTTTTATTGGGCTGTGTCGCGACTTCCTTTACGGAGTCGACTCCGACACTCCGACGAATGACAATTTCTTTCAATGATAGGGTTGCTTATTGTTTGCTTTGTCTGCTTTTACCTCTTCTTTATTCCAGCTCTACGAGGCATGGCGTGTAGACTGTGCCGTTCAAGCTTTCATCAGGCGGACTGTCACTGCTGTCAGCGTTATGTTCTCTGAAGCGTATTCGTAACAGCTTGCGAGATCCACTCAAAATACTTACACGACCTACTCGCCGCGAGGAGTGCAGAAAGCAACAAAATAATCCATTTCTGCACCTTGTTGATATGCAAATCAAGATATATTGAGATAATAGGATTATAGCCGTCATCATTAGGTCGCACACGTTCGTCGTTCGTCGCCCGTTTTGTGGTTTAACCTGTCTAGCCGCTCCTTGAATAATCAAACCCGCTACTTACTGATGTATGAATAACAGAACTTGTTTTGCGAAAATATAAGACCATAGTGCGGTTTGCTTGCACTGTTGAAATCTCTATCAATATGATGACATTTGCTAACAGAAAGTAATCGTTGTTTTCAGTATTTCCTTGAAATCTAAGAGCAACTATCGAGCGACTGTTTAAGTAGGAATTGAAGGGTAGAATGGCAACAGTTTGAGTCATTTAAAAACAGTCCCGACGATGTATCAGACATATTTCATGAGCTTATTATTCAAGCAATTAACAATATGATTTGAATATGGAATGCTTTGTTTGGGTTTCTCGTGTTTCTTCATAATGCTTGTGTGACTTCAAATTAAAATTAAAACAACAATCTAGAGAATCATCTGCACATCTGCACATAACATCATCTGCACATAACAAAGCCAGCACGTGGTCTATCGGGGACTCTCTTTAATGTTTTTACCCAGCGATGCAACAGGTAGATAACTAAGCGTTTGTCTTTGAGATCGTATTGCCGGATTGTCGTGTCGTTTTTGATGTGTGATGTTTTAGGGTTTCTTTTAGAATAAAAATAAAACAACGATCGTGCCAAGATAAACAGCAACGCTGGCGCCGTGCTTCCTGTGTCTAATGAGTTTTGACATTTTTTCCTTTTACCAGCAACAGATGTTTTTGCTTTTTTAATTTGCTCATTCTTCTCAGACATAAGGTCTGTATAGGAATGAAAACTGTCAGAAATATAGAGAAAACATCTTTGGCTCAATCGTATTCATCTCACTCCAAATTGTTTGGCAGGGTTTAATCAATTAGCTAGTAAAATTGACGAGCATCAAAGTCGAATTCTTTTGGCATGTGCTTGCTTCCGAGAAAACTTTCTTATGGTTCCCGGGAGATCGTATTCTCACATTCGCTTATTATTGCTTCGTTCGGGTTATTCGCTGCTTTCGCTGCATTCAAATCGCTCATGTACGCTCTCTTCTACGACATAGTGGATGCAAGCAAACGCGGCGTCTCTTAGCTGCTGTATTTTAGGGGCTAAAATCAAACATATTTCGGAGCCAGACATTTGTTTTTAATTTTCCGATGCATGAAGGCGGAACACATAAATCTTTTGCATTTGGTTCAACAAGGAGGCGTATAAAAAGCGTTAAATATGAGGGAAGCTATTGAACACACGTAGTCATAGAAGACTTATGCTACTGTTTTCATCTCTGAGCCTACCCACAATTCCCAACACACATTTTTATGATTTGTTCAGGGATAACACCATGCTTTAGTGTGCATTAAGAAAACCAACATTATTCCTCAAGATATTGCTTTCTGAGCAAATCCGCTTTTGAACAACAAATTGATATAGATTCCCAAAAGTAATATTTTCAGGTTGATATTCCTCGAAATATTGTTGTTTTGTTTTTGTAAACTTTATATGAATATTTCATGAATCTACATATTTCATGAAAAAAGCATAGTCTTCCAAAAGATTTATTTTTCTTGAGGATTTTTCTCCATATCCCTGGAATGCAATTACCACACAGTAAAGAATGAAAAAACACCATTACTACACAGTAATTGATGTTTTTCTCATCTCTGGCTTTCACACCGCACATTAATTCGTACTTCTTTTTGCACACAAGCAAACAAGATTGAAACATAAATAAAAACCACATGCATCTTTCTTCCCATCGTGGGACATTCAATTAAAACGTGTTTTGTGCTGTTGAATGAATATGTAAAGCAACTTTCGATTGCCGTTCAGTTAACAATTCGCTAATTTATGTTGCGATCCGTGTAACCAATGGCGATTGGAAGTGGTTTTACGAGAATGCCTTACGGGGAAGGTTTCAGGTCGGACTTTAACTGTCTGAGAAAAGCTTCAAAAGGAATGGTTAAAGTGAAGCTTAATGCAGTGGTTGAAGCACACATCAATCCTTGTATTAACTGTTATCGGTAATGGAGCTTGTAATTTAGACTTGCACTCCTTGGCCGACACCACAGGTCGGAGAAAACAGAACGAATACATTGCGTTGAAACCCATGGATACATACAAGAAAGTGGAATTGACTATTATATGGAAATGCAATAAGAAAATAAATGGGGGATTAAGCGGAGCAGATAAAGAGTAGCAAAGCTGAGGAGATAATGCAAAATCTTTTTCCATGTCAATTCCACGACGAGTAGACGTTGCGTAAACGATCCTGTTTGTGGTCTGGTTGAAGAGTTATTTATGAATTACAAAAAATAAACAAAACAACTAAAACTGGAACAGTTATCCAAAATGAAAGTTAATGTTGGGATTCTAGTAAATAACTAACAGGAAGTATCGTCCGTTCATGTCTAGAGAAGCTATAAGAGAAATGGTAACTTGTCGGTAATTAACACTTACTTGCCACTTGGATCGTAACCGGTTGTGTCTTGACATGGCCACGAGAGGAGTATGCCCGACACTCACACTTAAAGAGCCCACTGCCAAAGAACTCGTCGACCAGCTCGCGTGTGATGGTGGCCGTAGCTTCCTGCAGCTGGACGCCACTGTGTGGATCAGTGTGGTGTTCTTTCTCCGTTGGTGGAGGTTTCGTACTCCCGCTGCACTTGAACGAGATCTGTGAATATGGAGAAAGGAGAGTGAAGATGAGGTCATAAACATTCTGATGAGGTTGTTTCATGTTACGAAAACGGGATAAGTCGATTCCAACAAGATCGTACTCAAGATCGAGGCTTGCGTAGAAAGCAATGTTACAAATTAGGCTTTTTTCAAGTAATAGAAGAAACGATGTTCCTCACCTGCAGTGCATGCGACGCTTTACAGTACAGCTTTGCGGGTCGATTCTTCATGACATAAGTGCTCTTTGGTTCGACCAGAAACACCGGAAGAGGTGTTCCATCGTTGCCTGCACCAAAACTTTCGATCTGATCGATGGCAGCTACCTCAAAGTTGTCCGTGTAGTCCGGAGAGTCTTGCTTATGCCCGTCCGGGCCTCGATCCTCGGTCGCACGACTGTCTTCATCGAAGTTGCCCAACAGCTCGCCACCGTCCTCGTATCCATCATCCTCTTCCTCCTCTTCCTCTTCGTCCCGGTCTTCTCCACCGAATGTAGGTTTCGCATTCGTTACTGTACCCGACAGGGCCGGCAAGCTTGTCGAGGCGTCCGACTTTATCGCTGGGCTACCAGCATTGCCGGTGCCCTTTGACATCGTTGCACCGAGCGAGCTGGCACCATCGCCGTGCACATCCGGTAGCATGGCATCGGAAATGTAGCCAAAATCGTCGCTTCCCGCCGCATAACCTCCACGACCTCGATCAAGCGGACCACCTGAGAGCTGTCGTTGGTGCCGGTGATCCTTATTCACTTTCAGCCCAATTACATCCACCGCGATGCAGGACAAGCCGATAATAAATAATTGAAACAGTGTCGCTGTTCTTATCCTCATGATGGTGGACATTGTTGTTGGCTTTTGGGTGTATGTGAGCAGCAGAGCGTACGTGTGCTCACCCAACAGTATTCGTTGAGGGGAACCGGCGCTAAGTTATACATTGAGGCCACCCAATTGAGTCACTTTTAACGACATCGGTCTGTCGGTGGTTTTAATGCGGTGGCTCTTACTCTACCTCTTCGCA